>JXCR01120160.1:26767-48218 GCA_002079205.1 Phalaenopsis hybrid cultivar | reverse complement strand
AAAAGCCATGAAGCCACCAAGCCACATGCAAGCCATGGGAACCATTGTCATGTCACCCTTCCCTAAGTGGAAAAAAGAGGTGTCTCTTTCCACTTCCCCCAAAAGTTCTTAACCCCTCTCATGATTCACTTAAACATAAATTTAATCTAAATAAGCTTGATGGGGACTTAACCATGTTGGTCCACTTGACCTCCACCAGCCTTGGTTAGCCATGGGGAGTCACCCGAGACCATTTTTATAGGGCTAAACCTAAGCTAGACCCAAGTTGACCCAAACCCCTTTCCTCTTTGATCAAACAGATCTACCTATGCACAACTCCAATTGGCTTTGCATCACTCCACCCTTGACCATCTTGAATCAGATGGTGACCTCCCCCTTACCGGTCGGCCACCTTGGCTACCGGAAAACACCAAACTCAAGAGTACCACCATGGTCAAAACCCAAAATTGAGCCCATCCAATGTGGCTCACCCTAATTGGCCACTTGACCTCTCCTTCCCTCCACCTAAGCACCACATTCGACTTCTTAGATTGGTAAATCAAGCCCCATGGCTGAGCCTATAAGAAGGACCCCCTCACAGCCACATAGAGATGATGCACAAACCTTGGCAAAGGCCTGCCAAATTGATTCCAAAAACTTCACAGAGCCTCACAAAGATCATCCCCAACAATTTCAGTCATTGTCTCCCACGGAGAAACAATAATTTCATCACTGAAATACAAGGCTTTTCTGGTCATTCCACTAAACTCCACAAAACTCCCCATTGATCATTCCAAAAGCTTCATAGCACCTCAAAACCACTTCCCAAATCAAAAGCCCCATTCCCGAGCTCTCTGACCTAGTCTAAGAGAATGCCAGATTCCCCTTTAGTTTAGATCATACCTAGATCCAACCACAGCTCAAATTGGCACTTGGAGGATGTTCGTGGACTCAAGTTAAAGCTTCTCAACCAACACAATTGAGGTCTCACCTCTTGGGCAAAGGTATAACCTGAAACTTCTCATTTTTGCCTCAGTTTGGACCTTTGTGAAAGAAATATTCTTTTCATGTGTATCTAGTCATATGGATATGTTTGTCTCACTTAGATGAAGGTGTATGAACAAACTCCATGTAATTTAGTGGAGTATCGAATGAGATCTTAGGGTTAGAATGCGAAGACTTCTTATGTTAGTACGATCGGGGACGATGAGTAGATGTCGTCCATTCACACATGTACCGATTGAATGAAGGAGATGAGGTCGGGTGGATGGATGAAACGTGAACCTTGAGCTTAGTCAGCAGAGGATGTGGAAAGTGCAACCAATCAAACGACGAGGCATGGGGCTTCAGAGATGGCGAGGTTGACGCAACGCCGATGTGGATAAATAAATAAATACAATATTTTCTATTTAAATTAATTCAGAAACCTTGAAAGTCATATCTTGGTGTAGAAAAATTACAAAAATAAAAGAAAAATACCCTTGAACTTAGTAAATAGAGGATAATTGTTTGAACAAAAATAAAAAATAATTTTTAACTATTTTATTTTAAATTAATTAAATACTCTATAGAGTAATTAAATCATAATTGATTAAATAATTATTCAATTTAAATGAAAATTTTAAGGTTTGTTCCTCATGAACTTAGGATAGTCCTCTGTTTTTTTCGAATTCATAGAACGCCCCTAGTATCAAAATCCCTAATTTTCTGGGATTATTAGTATTATTTTAATTAAAAAAATATAAAAAATAAAATAAAAGCAAAAAAAAATATATAAAATCAAATTTGTTAGGCTCACTATGGCTAGGGGACCTTAGGAAAAACCAAAATCAAAATTAAAAAGTTAAAATAAATTTTATAAAAAACATAAAAAATAATTCAAAAAATCATCAAAATGACTAAAATTTGAAGAGAATGGTCTTACAAAGCTTTTGTTAAAATTTTAAAGTCATAAAATATTTATTTTTAATATAAAAATATATTTTCTAAGTAAATAAGGATTTTTGCTTAGAAAGATTATAAAAAAGGAAATAAAAACATAAAATTATAAAAATTGGTTTGTATTGTTCTTTGAAACTAAAGGTGCTTTGGAAAATTAAATTTGAAGTTAAAAAAAAGTAAATTTTTTAGACATTTTTCTAATTTCAAAATAATTAAAAATATAAAAAAATCACAATATATAAGTGTACTTTAAAATGTCATAAACTCATCCTAATTACATAAAACAACTAAAAAATTCTTTTGTAAATTTTGAAGTGTAAAAATATATTTTTAAGTACTTAAATGTAATTTTCTTTTATTTTTGGATAAAATAATTATAAAAATAAAATAAGAATCGTAAGAATATGAAATTCATTTCTCTAACTTCTCTGAAGTCGAGGGAATTAATGAAAAATATAAAAATGACTTTTTGAGATATAATATATTTTTCATTTATTTATTTATTAAATTTAATTTTAATATTAAAAAAATAAAATACAATTAAAAAATTCATGCAAATTATTCCAAGTGGTCCTCTGATCTTGATGAACCCTCTAAAATTTTCCTAAGAACAGAAAGTAAGTTTTAGTTAATTAAATTATTTAACATTGAAAATTTCTATTTTTTGACTAAAATAATTATTAAAAATTAAATAAAAATTAAAAAGATATAAATTCTTCTCTGATGTGTAAATTATTAAATTGAAGGAATTATGGAGTAAAGAACCCAAGAAGTAAAATGGTAATTTTGAAATTTCATAACTTAATTAAAATTTAGGTTAAAACCAGAGGGAGAGGGCTCTTAATTAGGATGATTTGACCTTCTAAGTGACTGAAATACAAAGTGTAAATAGGATAGCAACCCACTCATGATATTTTCTAGAAAAAGAGGAAAATTTTAATTGTTAGATTCTGAAAAACATGAAAATTTTGATGATCCGAGAGTGGGGGATGTGAGTTAGAAGATTAATATTTCATTAATTTAAACCACAAATCAGTGGTTAAGCACAACTTAATCTTTGAATAAAGATCAAATACAATTTATAAATCTTTTCAAAATTAGGAGATCGCCCTTGGAGCCTTAAGAGCTTGATGGTGAATCAAAATGACAACACTTGAGGAATAATTTGAGGATAAGATTAAAATGATAGCAACATCTTGAGACACCGCAAGTTTGGAACTAAAAGGAATGGGAAGAGTGTAAGTCTCCTAATAATTTGTAAATACATCCTTACGGTTAAACCATATCAAAATTGATCTCAACCTTACTCATGTGTTAATTAAAACATACAACTTTGAGCACAGTTTAAAGAACAATATGATTGAACATGGGTTGATTGGTTCAACAACATAGTAAGACCAATTGAACTGGGAGTTTCTCAGAAAATCTTAAGGGTGTTTTAAACTTACATCTTGATTACCTTTGAGAGATATTGGATATTCTGAAAGATATTTGGGTCTACTACACTTTGTTGAATGAAATCATACACAGAACACAATAATCATTAAAATTAAACTAAACAAACATGAAATCTCTAAGGGCTCACCAAGGTATGACTCGAGACCCATTAATACACATCAAATGAAAATACCCTAACACTACTTATCTTAGAGTAATAATCTAATGCCTAAGGGTATGAGTCTTGGATATGGTATCCGGTCCCGTATGAGCACTTGAGAATATTTTATTGTCACATATGGATCATCGAGCCTGTTTAAGTCAGAGGTCTAGGTGGCGAGGGCAATGACGATAATGCTAATGTGTTCTAAGAGTGGGACATTCAAATAGTATCTTCTGCCTTAATGACCTTTGGGAAGGGGATAAGACATATGATACTATTCCCTAGCTTTTGATAAGAAGTTGCCTCTAGCTTTCTTAGGTTTTCAACAGTTCTAGTCCAATTAAAGTGATTAACTTGTGGACTATTAAATTTTGCCAATATATATATATATATATATATATTTATAGTGTGTTCGGATGGAGGTGTCTGGGAGCAGCGGCGAAAATGGGGATCCTTGCTAGGGCTTCGCATCTTGCCCTCGGATTGGGTGAGATCTCTCCTGTTTTATTCTCCTTCCTTGTTTTTACGCATGCCTGGAACTCCCTAGATCCAGATCTGGAAGATTTGTTGGATTTTTTGTTATTTTTTCTGCTGGTTTTGGATTTCAATTTCTAGATCAAGGGCTTTTTTTGCAGGTTTAGGGTTTCTTGCTCTTCCTGTGTTTTTTCTGCTGGTGTTGTTTTCTTGCTCTTATATCCTGATTTGGGTTTGCTTCTTTTTTTCTTTTTCCTTTCTTCTTGCTCTTATGTTTTCTAAATTTGAGTTTCTCTTTGCCTTTGACGGGTTTTGCTCCTTCGAGGATTCGATGGTCTAGTTTTTATTTTTGTTTTTCTGTATGTGCCTTGGTGGATTTTTTTTGCTTCTTTCATTTTGATGGAAAAGACCTTTGAGGAGGCTCTCTCAGGGGGCCATGCCGCTAAGGTTAGCGATACGGGCTTTATTCCTCAAAAGTTTCATGATACTTTGACTTTGGGCAATGATTATAATTTTATCCAGAAAATAGGAAATAGAAATGGTAAATTCACTATGTTAATTTCAGATGAAGAATCCAATATTCTTGCGTCTTTGGCTAGACATGTTCTTGTTGGGAAGTTTTTATTTGGGCATCCTAAGTTTGAGTTTATTCGTAGGGATTTTGATGATATGAAACTTACAGGGATCTGGAAAATTGGTTTGCTAAATGGGCGTCATATACTTATTCAGTTAGCAAACGATGAGGATTATAATCGTTTGTTCTTGAGTAGAATCATTAAAGTTGTTGGTGTCCCCATCAAAATCTTGAAGTGGACAAAGGATTTTGATCCTAAGGAGGAACCCCCTACAATCCCGATTTGGTTGCATTTCCCAGGATTAAAGTTTCATTTGTTCAATCATGAGATTTTTTTCTCCCTTGATGCAACATATGGAAAACCTTTAAAGATGGATGGACCCACTTATCTATTAAACAGAACTTTGGAGGCTCGTGTTTTAGTTGAGCAGGATGTTACTCAACCTTTTTGTGACAAGATATGGATAGGGTCGGAATTTAAAGGTTATTGGCAAAAAGTGATTTTAGAAAAGCATACCCCTTATTGTCCACATTATCGTATGTTTGGGCATCTTCCCACACGATGCTATAAATTACATCCACATTTAAAAAAGAACACGTCTCCTCATTTCAAAGTTGTTGGGCAATCTATTGGACCTGCTCAGCTCACAGAGCCTAATGAAGATACTAGGGTCTTTCAACAACCCCTTGAGCAACCTTCTATTACTTTTAATATGGCTAGGCCTCTTATGAGTGATATTAGTAATGATGTTGAGAACCATTCTACTTTTCCCGTTGAAAATTTTGAGAATTTGGTTAATTCCCCTTCCATTATGCTCCAAAATCTGGCTCCGCTTTCTACTATTAACGTTAGTAATGATATTCTGAATAACTCTCATTTCCTGGTTGAAAATGTTGACAATATTGAGATTGGGAAGGAAAACATCTCCAGAGTTCCTGGTGATATTTGTGGAAGTGTTGAAAATGTTCCTGAAATAACTACTAATATTCCTTGTGTTGATCTTGCTTCGGAGAGGATGCTCTTAGACCATACTCCTAAAAGCTTAACTTCTTCTTCTCTTGAAAAAGAGAGCACTGATCAAAATCTTGTTCGACATCTTGAAATAGAGAGCAATGATTGTTTCAAAAGTAGTTCTACTCTTTTTCAAAAAAATAATTTGATGCAGGCTGAACTTTCTGCTGCTAAAAATATATTAGATGAGGAATGATTGGTTCAAAAGGCTAGCAAGAAAACAAATAAAAGGAATAATGAGCCGATACATCTTGATAAAGATAATATTATCTTTGATGGAAGATCTCTCTCTGATGGTGACCAGGTCGACACCTCTTCTACAATGTTTAACATAATGTGTTGGAATATTAGAGGAGTCAGGGACCCTCCCTCCCTTAATAGATTAAAGCACTTATGTAGGGTCCATAATATTGCTATTTTTGCTATTTTGGAGCCTCTCATCTCCACTAACAAAGATCGGATTCGTAGAAGTTTTAAACATTATAATTTCTTCTCTAATAAAAACAACAAAATTTGGATTTTTTGGAAGCATAATATTGATCTCACTATTTTTTAGGACAATGAAAAATTTGTTTTAATTCATTTTAAGCATGATATTTATTCTTCTTGGGCCACTTTTATTCATGCTAGTTCTCTTCTTCATGATAAATACCATCTTTGGCAAAAACTTACTATAATGGGGGACACTATTATTGATAATTGGTTGGTGGGGGGAGATTTTAATATGATTATGAGGCCTTCAGAAAGAAGAGGCTGGGGGAGATGCAACCCGTCACTTATCTACTTTTGGTTGCTAAGTAAACTCTACATGCATGAAAAATTAAAGAATTTTTGGATGTTGCCCTATAAAGGTCCACTTGTTAATCATTTTGATTGAGACCAGAAATTGCTCTCCTTAGATTTACTTGGTTTGTAGCTGATCTTGATGTTCTTTATATATGTTAATGCAATGTATGCAATTATATTCTTAATTTTCCTTAATTATAATTCTTACTTTGCAAAGGCGCCAAAAACTTGATCCCGAGCAATAGCTAGGCACATACTTTACTTTGAAGCAAATAAGAATACAATTATTATATTTAATATGGGATATTATGCGAGTATATGTATCGTTATCAAATAATATAATATCAAACCCACAGGAAAAACTATAATATGCAACTACAAAACAGGAGAAATTAGATAGCAAATTCTACTTAGCAAAATATTCTTACTTAAACTCCAGATGCTATAATAGGAATGAAAGTTCGATACTTTTTGTAATTTTAGATAATTAAAAATAAAGTAAGCAACTAATTAACTTAACTAGATATTTGCAAGATGAAGACAATATAAATAAAATATTTTTTTCCTTATCATGAATCAGTAACAAGTATAGGAATTAAGTTGTGGATATATTCAAATTGTGTTGTGCCAAAAAAGAGCAATAATATTCCTTACCCTCACTAGAGATGTCATAAAGAAAATTGGCTAATTTTTAGTTTGAATAGTCTTAAAGACGGGTCAGGTTAAGAAGATATTAGCTCTCACTCTAGAATTCTCTCTTCTCCCTCCACCTAGGGGCTAACATCTTGTATCAAAACCTAAAATTATAAATCAAATTGGTGGCGTTAGCTTGTTACTCTAAATTCTTCTAATTCTACACCCATCAAAATTTATTTCCTTATTTATTTGCACTCAACCTGATGAACTACACTCTCATCCATGAAATTAAATGTGATTCTTACCATTGTTTACTGAGACAATACCATCTCAGATCTTACATGTTCTTACAACAGGTATTAAATTTTTAATTCACCAAATCAAGAAGTAAATGAAGTAAAACATTTAAAATCGTCACAACTTCCAACATTAAAGACTAATACTTCAGACAACTTCCATCCGATACTTAATCACTTATCATTTTGAGGAAAATGATAAAGAACACTACTCAGAATTCATGGAGAAAACATAACCACACTTAAGTTTGAAAGTACAAATCATGCACACAAATAAGAAGTCTAAATTAAAACAAAAATTAGTCATAAAGATAAAAACTTATATCAAATACTCNAGGAAAATCTCGCCGTCGGCGGGGTCGATGGCGCCATCGACGCCCTAGTTCAATTCTTCACACTTTGGTCCTTTTTGCTCCAAATTCACTTCTTTTTGCATTTTTTTGCTCCACTGACCCTATTTCATCTTTCCTACGACAAAATATAAAAAATACCTTTCTTTAAAGTGCAATATCATCAAANAGGAAAATCTCGCCGTCGGCGGGGTCGATGGCGCCATCGACGCCCTAGTTCAATTCTTCACACTTTGGTACTTTTTGCTCCAAATTCACTTCTTTTTGCATTTTTTTGCTCCACTGACCCTATGTCATCTTTCCTACAACAAAATATAAAAAATACCTTTCTTTAAAGTGCAATATCATAAAAAATAGTATAAAATAGCTATGAAAATCTCAACATATTTTATTTTGGTCAGTGTCTCTTCAAAATGTGTCCACATTCAATGAATCTTCTAGAAGTTGCCTCCTTTCAAAAGCCAATTGAATGAATTTTTGTTTCCATTAACTATTTCCTACGTTTTCACCAAGGGTTGCCTCAACCACCTCTTCAAAAATTAGTCCAAATACATTGAATCATCATGTAACTACTTCAGGTGCTCAAGCGCGAGGTACTTGGTGCTTAGGTGATACACATAAAATATGTAATCTTTATTTACACATTTTTATACCTATTTTGGAGATATTGTGCTTTAATGAAAGGTATTGTGTATTTTTATTTCAGGTACAATCAAATGGATTAAAAATGGTAAAATGAGTGGAAAATGATCAAATTTGGAACAACAATGAAGAAGGTACAAAAATGAATTGGGGCGCACAAGCGCCAGTTAAATAGAGAGAGTCGCACCTAAGCGCCAGAAGCAGTTATTTGATGCTTCTTTGAATTTGGACAAGTTTTCAAAGAGGTCTTTGAAGCAACCCTTGGTAAAAATGTAGGAAATAGTTAATGGACACAAAAATTCATTCAATTGGCTTTTGAAAGGAGGCAACCTTAAGAAGATTTATTGAATGGGGACACATTTTGAAGAGACACCTAGGTACCTTTAGATTTTTATAAAAGAAGACTTGGATCATCCAAGGCCAAAAATCATCCATCCATCCAGATCGACCAGTGCCAACCACCACATACGCCAACGCCGCTGCCCATTCCTATCACCGCCGCCCACCTTTTCTTTTTTATTTTGATTGTATTTTGTATTGTGAGTGAAGAAAGATGTTCAAAGGAACTTCAAGACATTTTTTGGAGAGGAATTTGAGATAAGTTTTTATCTTTATGACTACATTTGGTTTTAATTTAGACTTCTTATTTGTGAGCATGATTTCTACTTTCAAATTCAAGTGTGGTTGTGTTTTCTCCATGAATTTTGAGTAGCTTTAATTAACCTTTTCCTTAAAATGATAAGTGATTAAGTAATGGAATGAAGTTGTGTGAAGTATTAGACGCTAATGTTGGAAGAAGTTGTGATGATTCTAAACCTTTTACTTCATTTACTTCTTGATTTGACCAATTAAGATGTTAATACCTGTTGTGAGAACATGTAAGATCTAAGATGATATTATCTCAGTCAACAAATGGTGAGAATCATTTTTTAATTTCATGGATGAGAATGTAGTTCTTGGGGTTGAGTGTAAATAAATAGGGAAATAAACTTTGAAGGGTGTAGATTAGAGGACTTTAGAGTGATAGGCTAAAGTCCCCAATTTGATTTATAGTTTTAGATTTTGATATGAGATGTTTTCCCGAGGTGGAAGGAGAAGAAGGAACTCTAGAGTGAGAGTTAGTATCTTCCTTACCTAACCCATCTTTAAGGCTATTCAAAATATAGAATATCCAATGTTCTTTATAACATCTTTCGTAAGGGTAAAGAATATTATTGCTCCTATTTGACACAACACAATTAGAATACTTCAACAACAAAATTCTTATACTTGATACTGATTCATTATAAGAAAAAAGATATTTTATTTATATTGCATTTATCTTGCAACTATCTAGTTAAGTTAGTTAGTTGTTAACTTTGTTTTCAATTATCAAAAAAATACAAAAAGAATTAAACTTTCATTCCTATTTTAGCATCTAGAGTTTAAGTTTGCTGAGTGAAATTTTGTTATCTAATTTCTCCTATTTTATAAAGTGCATATTATATTTCTCTTATGGGTTTTATATTAAGGGTTTAATCAAAAAGTTATATATTACTTGATAATGATACGTATACTTGCGTAGTATCCCATATTAAATATTATAACTATATTCTTACTTGCTTTGAAATTAAGAATCTATTTAGCTTTGTTGCAAGTTAAGAATTATAAACAAGGAAATTAAGCATATAATCACAAACATTGCATTGACATCTATAAAGAGAATGGGGATCAAGTTTTTAGCGCCTTTGCTGGAGAAAATTAATGAGAATTGCAAAATTTTTAAAGAGATTTTTAGAAAGCAAAGTTTCTATTTTTATAAAATCTTATTTAAATTTTTAGACTTGTTATAGAAATATTTTAGTGTTGTTTTTGTATAAAATTCTTTTTTATGTGTTTTTATTTTATTTAAAATGTTTTATAGACAATTTTGAATTAGAAAAAACTATTAAAAAAATTTAAGAATTAAAAATTACAGAAAAAATAAAAAATTTCAAGAGATGGTAAATAAAAATACTGAAGAGCTTAGACCTTTAAGAGATTATGCAAACTTTATGATGGATGAACTTCATTGTAGTATTCAAAAGCCCATTATAGTAGCTAATTCATTTAAAATTAAACCCGCTATTATCTAAATGATATCAAATAATCAATTTAGGGGACGATACACCAAAAATATATGCATTTTTAGACCCATATTTTATACTTATTTTTTGTGATATTGCACTTTAATGGAATATTTTATACTTATTTTTGGTGATATTGCACCTTAATGGAAGGTATTTTGATGTTTTCTTGCAAGTTATTGATTTTTAGGACTCAAAGCAAAAAAAAAGCAAAAAGAATGGAATTTGGAGTCAAAATGACGTTTTTGAAGAAGTACTCAGCGCTGACCGCGCTAAGGGTAGCGTCGATGAGGCAGAACAAAAGAACAACTAGAATTTTTACTTAGCGTCGATGGCGCCAAAAGCAGTTTAGCCCCCATTTCTATAAGGTTCGATGTATTTGAATGATTTTTGAAGAGTTTTTGGAGGCACCTCTTGGAGAACCTACCTTGGGCTTTATTTGGGGCCGAAATTCATCATAAAACAGACTCCTTTTCACTCTAAAACATTACACCACGCTCCATTTTTGCCCTTCTTCATAATCCATCTTAATTCCACCACCATATTGGAATCCTTTAGTGATTTTTCTTTTAAGTTTAGAATTTGTGTGATAAGACTTAGTGTGAAACTTTCTATAAGAGTGTTGGAGAAGGAGAAAAGTGAGAGATATCTTCTTCCTACATTTCTAAGGAAAGACTAAAAGGGATTTGGTGTTGGAGAAGGAGAAAAGTGAGAGATATCTTCTTCCTGCATTTCTAAGGAAAGACTATAAGGGATTTGCTTTGAGAAAGAGATTCAAATAAGTTCTAGTTTATTATTGTTGTATGAACTTTCTTTTATATATAAAATTTGTGTTTTGTTGTATCTTTCTAATGTTAGTATGAACTTTCTTTTATATATGAAATTTGTGTTTTGTTGTATCTTTCTCATGAAGTCTAAGCAGTTTTTACAAAGGATTTGCTTTGAGAAAGAGTTTCAGATAAGTGTTCTTTGTTTATTATTGTTGTATAAACAAGGGATTTGCATTGAGAAAGAGTTTCAGATAAGTTTTGTTTGTTTATTAGTGTTGTATGAACTTTACTTTTATATATAAAAATTGTGTTTTGTTGTGTCTTTCTCATGAAATCTGAGTAGTTCCCTCTATCTTTCTCTCTACTCTGAAATTTGTGTTTTGTCATATCTTTCTCATGAAGTCTGAGTAGTTCCCTCTATCTTTCCCTCTACTATGAGATATGATGTATCTTTTTCATGAAGTCTGAGTAGTTTACTTTATCTTTCTCCCTACTCTGAGATATGGTGAAGGAAGAGATAATATGATGTGCCAATATTAAAATATAAAATAAATTGTGATGATTTTTCAACTCGGGACTTAATTTATATTTTGATCTGACCAATTGAATTGTTAAAATATGTTGTAAAACATATGATCTGGGAAATGGAGTATGAGTTCTACAACAAAGTGAGGATCACATTTGATTTCCTGGAGGAAAAATTCATTCATGGAATTAAGTGCAAATAAATAGGAAAATATTCTTTATTGGGTGTAGAATTAGAAAAACTTTAGGGTGACAGACTAAAATCCCCAAGTCGGTTAATATACTTTGTTGGGTGTAGAATTGGATATTTCTAGGGTGACAGACTAAAAATCCCCAATTCGATATTAGTGTTTAAAAACTAAAGTGAGAGTTAGCCTTCAGGTGAAGGGAAGTGGGAGCTCTGGAGCGGGAGCCGGTATCCTCCTAGCCTAGTGATCCCTGGAATAATGCTTATGCACATTATATCAATAGTTCAAATGATATTTTTCACTTATATTTCTTTATTTTGCAACGAAACCAAAAACTTGATCCTGAAGAAAAATAAGAATTTAACTTTTTAATTTATATATATTTATATTGGGATACTACACAAATATACTTCTTATTAATTAAGACCTGAATATCGAACCCACAGAGAAGATTATGCAATATGCACTTTTTAGAAAGTTTTTCTATTTCTAAAAAGATAATTACTTAAACTAAAAATGATTATTGAGATTATGCAATATACACTTTTTAGAAAGTTTTTCTATTTTTAAAAAGATAATTACTTAAACTAAAAATGATTTTTGATAGGATTTAAAAATTTAAATATTTTTGGTATTTTTGATATTTTAACGAAACAGTAACAACTAAAAAGATAACTGAAGTTTTTGTAGAAGAAAATTGTTTAATATGAAAATATCTTTCATCTTTTCATGAATCAGTAATAAACATAGAAATTTTATTGTGGAAGTATGCAAATTGTGTTGTGTCAAATAGGAGTAATAATATTCTTTACCATTACTAGAGATGCTATAAAGAATATTGGTTAATTTAAAGTTTGAATAGTTCTGAAGACCAGCTAGGTAGGGAAGATACTAGCTCTCACTCTAAAGTTCCCTCGATTCCCTCCTTAAAGTTTGAATAGTTCTGAAGACCGGCTAGGCAGGGAAGATACTAGCTCTCACTCTAGAGCAAAGTTTGAATAGTTCTGAAGACCGGCTAGGCAGGGAAGATACTAGCTCTCACTCCAGAGTTATCTGAAAGACCGGCTAGGCAGGGAAGATACTAGCTCTCACTCTAGAGTTCCCTCGATTCCCTCCACCAGGGGGCTAACACCGGCTAGGACCCTTACTAGAGATGCTATAAAGAACATTGGCTAATTTAAAGTTTGAATAGTTATGATGACCGGCTAGATGGGAGATGCTATAAAGAACATTGACTAATTTAAAGTTTGAATAGTTCTGAAGATCGGCTAGGCAGTAAGATACTAGCGCTCTCACTCTAGAGTTCCCTCGATTCCCTCCACCTGGGGGCTAACATTCTCGTATCAAAACCTAAAACAATAAACCAAGTTGGGGGCTTTAACCTGTCACTTTAAGGTCGTTTAACTATACACCCATCAAGGAATATTTATCTATTTATTTGCACTCAATCATACAAACTACATTCTCATTCAAACAACCTCATGTGATTCTTTTCAGTTATTGACTGAGATAATATCAGCCCGATTTTTACATGTTCTCTCAACAAATTTTAACATCTGGATTGGCCAAATCAAGAAGTAAATGAAGTGCATGGATTTAAATCATCACAACTTCTTCCAACATTAAAGATTAATACTCTCCACAACTTTCATCCAAAACTTAATTACTTATCATTTTAAGAAGAAATATAAAGAAAACTACTCAGAATCTATGAAGAAAATAAAACCACACTTTATTTTAAAAGAAGAAATCGTTGTCAAACCAACAATAAGTCTTAATTAAAACTAAAAGTAGTCTAAAACAAAAAGATAAAAACTTATCTCAAGTCCTCCACCAAACTCTTGAAGTTCTTTTGAATCTCTTCTCTTTTACAATCACTTAAAACAAAATAACAAAAAGGATAAAGTAAATAAAAAGTGGTTTCTGAAAATCTCTCCGAACTAACTCCCCAGAAAAGAACTTTCAAAACTTGCCAATACTTTCATGACTCACATTTTTTCGGACCTTATCAGGACTCTTTTCTAAGTCCTCTCTTCTTTCTGTTATAGTTTTCTAGGAGGTGCCTTGGGATCTCTTCAAAATGTGTCTTAATTCGATGTATTTGTCCAATAGATGCATCCTTTCATGATAATTTTTGTCCATGGTGGTTACAACCACCTATTAAGCCAATGGGCACCTAAAAAACCTCTTTGATATTTGTGAAAACCAATTTTACTCTTCTAGTAACTTCCACTGGCGCTTGAGCGCGGCGTCTCGGCACATAGGTGAGGCCTTCTCTATTTAACCGACGCTTAAGCGCCAGATCTGACGCTTAGGCGCCAAAACTCTTTTGCACAAATTTTTACCAAGATTTTTACCCTTTTTACCATGTATCTGCAAAACACACAAATATCTTCCATTAAAGCGCAATATCTCAAAAATAGGTATAAAAATGTGTCTAAAACATAATATAATTTAGGTGTATCAGTTTGCCAAAAATACCTTCCATTAAAGCGCAATATCTCAAAAATAGGTATAAAAATGTGTCTAAAAATGCTATATATTTTTGGTGTATCACCTAGCCATAGATTTAGGGACTAAACCTAGGATTAACCAATGATTTTCTATGCACTGTATGAGGGTAGAGAATTATAATTGCTTCTATTTGACACAATACATATTATAAACATTTATCTCATCTTATTTCACTAGAACCTCATTGTAGTGAGAATGATGCTTTTTCACATAAGAAATCTTCATTACATAAACTTAGTTATTAGATTAGTATTTACTTTTTAAACTTTGCATTTATATTTTGCTAATAGTTAAGCACTTTAGTTTTGATAACATCTCAACATTCAAAATTAGTGACAGTGATTTCGTTTGATTTTCTGTAAATTTCCTAGTAAAACTTATCATTGCCAATTTACACCTTCCCTGTGGGATTGATATTTGGGGCTTAAATATAAAGTCCTTTATTACTTGATAACAATACGTATACTTGCGTAGAATCCCATTATTAATTACCTATAATTATATATATTTTACAAAACTTTCTTTTCATACAAGGATCAAGTTTTTGGCGCTATAGTGGTGTCAACTTCATAAATCCTTACATATAAAAAATTGGGATCAGGGACCACCAATTGAAGATCCAAATTTACATCTTGCCAATTTTCTAGAATTATGTACTATATTTAAATATGATGGTATATCAGATGATGCTATAAGACTTAGACTTTTTTCTTTCTCACTGAAAGATAAGGCTAAGATATGGTTACATTTGTTAGCGCCTGAATCTATCAGAACTTGGAGTGATTTAGTGCAGAAATTCCTTGCTAAATATTTTTCACCATAAAAAATTGTGAAGTTTAGAAACGATATTTCATCTTTTTGTTAGTTTGAAGGGGAATCTATTTACGAAGCATGGTAACAATTTAAAGAACTACTGAGAAAGTGTCCACACCATGTTATACCATATTGGTTAATAATTCAAAACTTTTACAATGGATTAGCTGGATCTCATAAATCTATTATTGATGCCGCTGCTTGTGGTTCATTGATGTCAAAACCATTTAATGAATCTTATGTTTTAATTGAAGAGATGACTACTAATATTTTTTAATGGCCTTCTGAAAGGGTAAATCCTAAGAAAATAGTTTATATTCATGAATCTGATGCTTTTACAATGTTAATATATCAAGTTGCTACAATTTCAAGGAAGTTAGACCAATTTAGAATGATTTTTTCTCAACCAATTGTAATTATTGAAGAGAATTCACTAGGACAAATGGTAGATTTTCAAGCATCATTAAAAACTTTAAATGTCAAAAATAATAAGTAGAATAAGTCATACTCAAACTATTATAACCTAAGTTGGAAGAACCATCCCAACTTTAACTGGAATAATACATTAGGTAGTAATAAACAACAATGTGTGAACAATCAAGTAAAATCATGGGAAAACTGAAATAACCAAGGAAATAGTAACTATAAACCTACTTATCCTCTAGGTTTTAACAGTAATCCAATATTTAAGGAAAAAAAGTTGTCTATTGAAGAAGTGGAATTACAAATGGAAAATCAGTTACAAAATCAAGGAGCTACAATTAGAAATATTGAGAATCAAAATGGACAAGTAGCAAATTTATTAAGTAATAGATCCCAATGAACATTTCCTAATAATATTGACCAAAAAACCAGAATAAAGAGTAGAAGCAGAAGAGAATTGGAAGGTAGAGTTCAAAAAGAGACTGAAGTAGAGAGAAAATAAATTGAAGAGCTTGAAGAGGACGCTTCGAAAGGTTTAGAGAGACCTATTTCTCCACTTAAAGTTGACATGGAAAAACCACCACCTCCATTTCCTCAGAGGCTCCGTCAATAGAAGTTGGATAAAAAATTTTCAAAATTTATGAAAATTTTTAAGAAGCTTACAATTAATATTCCATTTTTTGAAGCTTTAGAACAAATGCCAAGCTATTTAAAGTTTATGAAGGATATTCTTAACAGAAAATGGAAGTTCTAAGATAACAAGGCTATTGCACTTTGTGAGGAGTGTAGTGCTATAATTCAGAAAAAGCTTCCTGAAAAGTTTAAAGATCCTCGTAGCTTCATAATTACATGTGCAATAAGAGATATATTTTATGGGAAAGCTTTGTGATTTAGGTGCACACATTAATATTATGTCACTATCAATATTTAAAAGGTTGGGATTAGGAGAAATATCCCATACTACTGTAACTCTGCAGTTAGTAAACCATTCAATAACATATCTTAACAGAGTTATAGAGGATGTCTTAGTGAAAGTGAATCAATTTTATCTTTCCTGTTGATTTCATTGTGTTAGATATGGAGGAAGATATGGAGATACCTATCATTTTGGGGAGACCTTTTCTAGCTACAGGAAGAGCAATGATAGATGTGCAGAAAGGGGAATTAACTATGCGCATCAATGATCAGACAATTATGTTTAATATTTTGAAATCAATGAAATATCCTACAAAAGATAAAGATGTTGAATGCTATGGAATGGATGTGATAAGATATCTAAGTGAATGACATTTTAAAACAAATTATGAAGAAAATTCTGAAATGAAAGAGTTGGAACACAAGCAAGAAGAGGAATTAGGTAAATGTGAAGATATTTATAAGAATCAAACTATGTTCAAGAAAGTATTGAAGTTTTGGACATGACAGAAAAAAGATAAATCTTTTTGTCCATCAATTGAAAAACCTCCTGAGCTTGAGTTGAAGTTACTTCCTGAACATTTGAAGTATGCCTTTTTAGGTGATTCCTCAACATTACCTGTTATAATTTCCTCAAAATTAACTACAGAAGAAGAAATGAGTTTAATGAAAACTTTGAAGAGTTACAAGAAAGCCTTTGGATGGACAATTGTTGTATAAAAAGAATCATTTCTTCAATTTGTATGCATAGAATTCATATGGAAGAGAACTACAAACCCAGGGCTGATCTTCAGAGGAGATTAAGGGTGTGTTTGGGGCAGCTTGTGATTTCAGGATAAGCTGCTTATCCTGAAACGCAGCCTGCGGGCTGACGACAGGGGTCGACCTACGGCCCGCGTTTAGTATAAAAACTCAAACGCAGTTTCGAATAAGCTGGCAAAAGAAGCTAACCAAACGGTACAACGACATTTTAAAAACGCCACCCACACTTATAAGCTGCCGCCTCAAACGGACCATAAATACTGTTATGAAAGAAGTTATTAAGAAAGAGATTTTAAAGTGGTTTGATGTTGAAATTATCTACACTATTTTAGATAGTGCATGAGTTAGTCCAATTCACTGCATTCCTAAGAAAGGAGGAGTGATTGTGACTATGAATGAACATAATCAATTAATATCAACAAGATAAGTCATAGGATGGTGAATATGCATTGATTATAGAAACTAAAATCTTGCCACTATGAAAGATCATTTTCCACTACCCTTTCTAGATCAAATGCTGGATAGACTAGTTAGGCATAAATACTTTTATTTTTTGGATGGATATACTGGTTATCACCAAATACAAATAGCTCCTGAGGATCAAGAAAAAACAACTTTTACCACTCCTTATGGTACATTTGCTTTTAGAAGAACATCCTTTGGTTAATGTAATGCCCTTGCTACATTTCAAAGATGTATGATGGCTATTTTTTGTGATTTAATTGGAAAAGGAATTAAAGTTTTTATGGATGATTTTTCAGTGTTTAAAACTTCATTTGAATCATATTTGGAACATTTATAAAAAGTTCTTAAGCGCTGTGGTGAAACAAATTTAGTCCTTCAATGGGAAAAATGTCAATATATTGTACTAGGAGGAATTGTTTTGGGACATTGTGTTTTAGAAAATGGTATGTAAGTAGACCCTATAAAAATTCAAGTGATCGCTAATTTACCTTACCCAACAAGTGTGATGGAAATTAGGAGTTTTCAGGACATGTTGGATTCTACAGACGATACATTAAAAACTTTTCAAAAATTACTAAGCCACTATGCCATTTACTGGAAAAAGTTGTAATTTATAATTTTGATAAGGAGTGCCTAAGTGCTTTTAAATTATTAAAAGAAAAATTAGTCACTGCACCAATTATTGTTTCACCAAATTGGGAAAAACCTTTTAAATTAATATGTTATGCAAGTGATTATGCTATTGGAGCTGTTTTAGGACAAAAGCATGATAAGATTTTCAAAGAAATCTACTATGCTAGTAGAACTCTTAATGAAGCTCAAATTAATTATGCCATAACTAAGAAAGAGCTATTAACAGTAGTATATGCTTTTGATAAATTCATATCATACTTAATTGAAACTAAATGTAATGTGCATAGTGACCATTCTGCTATTAAGTATTTAATGAAAAAGAAGAATGCAACACCAAGACTTATAATATGGATTCTTCTTTTGTAAGAATTTGACTTTGAGATAGTAGATAAGAAGGGAGTTGAGAATCAAATTGCTGATCATTTGTTTAGGCTTGAATTAGAAAAACCACTCTGTTTTGAAAAATAATTTGATGAACATTTTCCAAATGAAGAATTGTTTAGTGTTAATGAGTGATGTGTTCCATGGTATGCCAACATTGTGAACTTTATTATTAATGATATTCTACCCTATGGAATGACATACCAACATAAGAGGAAATTTTTATCTGAAGCTAAGACTTATTTTTGGAATCACCCATTTTTATATAAATAAGGAAAAGATCTTATTATTCAAAGATGTGTGCCATTAGAAGAAACTTATGAAATTATCAAAAAAATTCATAATTATGATTTTGGGGGACATTTTGGTGTTGATAAAATAACATACAAAATTTTGCAATATGGATTTTATTGACCTACAATCTTTAGAGATGTTAATGTTTATATCAAAACTTGTGATCGATGTCAACGAGCAGGTAATATTTCTAGGAGAAATGAGATGCCCCTCAATTATGTGTTAGAAATTCAGATATTTGATGTTTGGGGATTAGATTTCATGGGACCATTTATATCATCTTTCAGAAATTCATATATATTGTTAACAGCAGACTATGTATCCAAATGGATAGAAGTTGTTGCTTTATCTCGATGTGATGCTCAAAGTGTTTAAAGTTTTTAAGAACGAATGCATTTTGTATATTTAGGTTGCCGAGAGTTATCATAACCGACGGGGGAAGTCATTTTAGAAATACAATGATGAAGAAATTATTAACAAAATATCATATCAACCATTGAATTGTTACTGCTTATCATCCCCAGACAAGTTGTTTGACTGAATTATCCAATCGTGAAATTAAAAGAGTACTGGAAAAATGTGTGAATAAAAAAAAAAGATTGGTCATTCAAACTTGATTATGCTTTGTGGGCTTATAGGACTGCATACGTGCGACCTCACTTTTGGTTGAGGACTAGTTTCCTCCTTAGTAGCTGATACACCTAAAATATAGACACATTTTTATACCATTTTTGAGATATTGCACTTTAATGGAAGGTATTTGTGTGTTTTTCTTTCAGGTACAAAGAAAAAAGGTTAAAGATGCTAAAAGGAGTGAAAATGATCAAATTTGGTGCAAAAATGTGAAAATTATGCTAAAGTGTTTTGGCACCTAAGCGCCAGATCCGATGCTTAAGCGCTAGTGAAATAGAGCAGACCGTTCCTAAGCGCAAGAGGCCCCGCGCTTAAGTACCAGAGGCAGTTATGTGACGGTTTACTTCATTTTATCAAATTTTGAAGGCACATTTGATGTATTTATTGGCTAAAAAGGGTGGTTATGACCACTAGAAGCCAAAATATGGTTAGAAGACTTGTGAAAGGAGGCATCCTTTGGAGAATTTATTGAATTTAGACACATTTTAAAAAGTTACCAAGGCACCTTTTAGGGATTTATAAAAGAAGGAAGTTGAGACTTTTTGAAGTGTGATTGAAGGTCCAAAAAAGTGTTGGAAAGGGGGAGTTTTGAGAAGTTCTAGAGATAGTTTGGCTATATTTTCAGGCACCATAAATTTACTTTATCCTATTTGTTTTTAGTTTTATTGTGAGAGTCAAGAGTGTTGTAAAATATAAGAGATTCAAAGGAAGTTCAAGAGTTTGGTGGAGGATTTGAGATCAGTTTTTATCTTTTGTTTTTAAACTACTATTGGTTTTAATCAAGACTTCTTGTTGGTTTGACAATGATTTCTACTTTTAAACTAAAGTGTGGTTTTGTTTTCTCCATGGATTCTGAGTAGTTTTCTTTATCTTTCTCCTTAAAATGATAAGTAATTAAAGTGTTGGATGGAAGTTGAGGAGTATTAATCTTTAATGTTGGAAGAAATTATGAGGATTTAATTCTAAGCACTCCATTTACTTCTTGATTTAGCCTATCTAGATGTTAAAATTTGTTGTGAGAACATGTAAGAACAGGGTTGGTATTGTCTCAGTCAACAATTTAAAAGAATCGCATGAGGTTATATGAATGAGAATGTAATTCATATGATTTAGTGCAAATAAATAATGAAATAATCTTTGAAGGGTGTAGAGTTAGAGGACTTCAAAGTGACAGGTTAAAGACCCCAACTTGGTTTATTGTTTTAGGTTCTAATTCAAGATGTTAGCCCCTAGGTAGAGGGAATCGTGGGAACTCTAGAGTGAGAGCTAGTATCTTCCTTACCTAGTCGGTCTTCATAACTATTCAAAATTTAAATTAGCCAATGTTCTTTATAACATCTTTTGTAAGGGTAAAGAATATTATTGGTCTTATTTGGCATAGCACAATTTGCATACTTCCACAATAAAATTCCTGTACTTATTACTGATTCAAGATGAGGAGAAAGATATTTTCATATTCAGTGTTTTTCTTTTACATAAACTCAAGTTATTTTTAGAAGTTGTTACTATTTTGTCAAAATATCAAAAATACCTAAAAGATTTGAATTTTAATTACTATAAAAATATCTATAGTTTAAGTACTTGTCTTTTTAAAATAGAAAATTTGTTGTTCAGTAGTGCAGATTGCTAATTTTTCATGTGGGTTTGAAATTTAGGTCTTAATAAAAAAGTCTTATATTACTGGATAACGATACGAATACTTGCGTAGTATCCCAAGATATATATATATATATATATATA
>JXCR01120160.1:12530-26652 GCA_002079205.1 Phalaenopsis hybrid cultivar | reverse complement strand
ATATATATATATATATATATATATATTAAATAGTTAAATTCTTATTTTCTCCAAAATCAAGTTTTTGGTTCTCTTGTAAAGTAATGAAACATAAATGAATAATATCATCAAAGACATTGTTATACTGTTGCATATAAGCAGTAACAAGATCAAGTTTTTGGCGTCGTTGCCGGGGAAAAATAAAAAGATAATTGATTAGAAAGCTTTATTTAAACTTCAAAAGTTATTGTAGGAATATCTTATTATAGTATTTTATTTTGTGTATGTTTTGTTGTATTTTATTTTTATTTTTATTTTTATGTTGGTGTATCTGTAGTTCAGGTTCTGAAGGATTAGTGCCCTACAATTGTGAATTAGAGAGAACTGTTAAGAAAATCAGAAAAAACAAAAATTAAAATTTTTGAAAAATTTAAAAAAATTATAGAAATGACAAACCAAAATGATCAAATTGCTGAAATTCATCAAGGATATAAACCTTTACGAGATTATGTCAACCCTACGGTAGATGAACTTCATTGTAGTATTCAAAAACCTATTGCGGTGGCTAATTCATTTGAACTTAAACCTACTATTATCCAAATGGTATTAAATAATCAGTTTAGGGGATCACCAACTGAAGATCCAAATTTACATCTTGCAAATTTTCTAGAATTGTGTGCTACATTTAAATATGATGGTGTATCAGATGATGTCATAAGACTTAGGTTATTTCCTTTCTCATTGAGAGATAAAGCTAAGATGTAGTTGAATTCATGGATCTATCAAAACTTGGGGTGATTTAGCACAAAAGTAAAGCTAAGATGTAGTTGAATTCGTTAGCACCTGGATCTATCAGAACTTGGGGTGATTTAGCACAAAAATTACTAGCTAAATATTTTCCACCATAAAAAATTGTGAAGCTTAGAAATGATATTACATCTTTTAATTAGTTTGACGGGGAATCTATTTATGAAGCATGTGAATAATTTAAAGAACTCTTGAGAAATTTTCCACACCATGCTATACCAGATTGGTTAATAATTCAAACTTTTTATAATGGATTAGCTAGATCTCTTAGATCTATTATCGATGCCGCTGCTGGTGGTTCATTGATGTCAAAACCATTTCACGACGCTTATGCTTTAATTGAATAAATGACTACCAATAATTTTCAATGGCCTTCTGAGTGGGTGAATCCTAAGAAAGCAGCCATTATTCATCAATCTGGTGCATTTATTATGTTAGCAAATCAAGTTGCTGTAATTTTAAGGAAGTTAGACCAATTTGGAATGAATTTTTCTCAACTAATCTCCATGATTGAAAAAAATTTATTAGGCCAAATGGTAGATTCTCAAGCATCATTAGAAACTTTGAATGCCATAAATAACAACCAGAATAACCCATATTCAAATTATTATAACCCAGGTTGGAAGAACCATCCCAACTTCAATTGAAATAATACTACGAGTGATAATAATCAGCAATGGGGGAACAATCAAGTAAACCCATTGAGAAACTGGAACAACTAAGATAATAATAATTATAGATCTACTTATCTTTCAAATTTCAAAAGTAATACACAATTTAAGGGGAAGAAGCTGTCTATAGAAGAAGTAGTGTTACAAATGGGAAATCTGTTATAAAGTTAAGGAGCTACAATTAGAAATATTGAGAATCAACTTGGACAAATGGCAAATTCATTAAGTAATAGATCCCAAGGAACACTTCCTAGTAATACTGAAACAAACCCTAATAACAGAATAAAGAGCAAGTAAAAGCCATTCAACTTAGAAGCGAAAGAGAGTTGGAAGGTAGGGTTCAAAAAGAAACTGAAGTAGAGAGAGAAGAAATTGAAGAATCAAAAGAGGACGCTTCAAAAGATTCTAAAAGACCTATGTTTCTACTTAAAGTTAACTTAGAGAAACCACCACCTCCATTTCCTCAGAGATTTGATCAACAGAAGTTGAATAAGCAATTTTAAGAAGCTTACAATTAATATTCAATTTGCTGAAGCCTTAGAACAAATGCCAAGCTATGTAAAGTTTAAGAAGGATATTCTCAATAGAAAAATGAAGTTTGAAGATAATGAGACTGTTGCACTTAGTTAGGAGTGCGGTCCAATTATTCAACAAAAGCTTCCTGAAAAGCTTAAAGATCCTAGTAGCTTTACAATTCCATGTGCGATAGGAGACATATTTTATGGGAAAGATTTATGTGATTTAGGTGCAAGCATTAAGCTTATGCCATTATCAATATTTGAAAGATTAATATTAGGAGAAATAACCCCTACTACTATAACTTTGTAGTTAGCAGATCGTTCGATAACTTACACTAAAAAAGTTATAGAAGATTTTCAAGTTAAAGTGAATTAATTTATCTTTCCTGTTGATTTCATTGTGCTGGATATGGAGGAAGATAAAGAGATACTTATCATTTTGGGGGGACCTTTTCTAGCCATAGGAAGAGTGATGATAGATGTGCAAAAAGGGGAATTAATAATGGGTGTCAATGATCAAACTGTTACTTTTATCATTTCACGATTAATGAAATATCCTACAAAAGGTAAAGATGATGAATGCTATAGAATGGATGTTATAAGAGATTTGAGTGAATGTCATTTCAAAAATAATTATGAAGAAAAAACGGAAGTAAAAGATTTGGAACACGAGCAAGAAGAGGAATTAGATCAATGTGAAGATATTTTTAAAGAAGATTCAAACTATGTTTGAGAAATTTTTGAAATTTTGGACACGATAAAAAAAGATAAATCATTTTGTCCATCAATAGAAAAACCTTCAGAACTTGAGTTGAAATTACTTCCTGATCATTTAAAATATGTCTTTTTATGAGATTCCTCTACTTTACTAGTTATAATTTCCTCAAAGTTAACGATGAAAGAAGAAGAAAGATTGATGAAAATTTTGAAAAATTTTAAGAAAGTCTTTGGATGTATAATAGCTGAAATTAAAGGAATTAGTCCTTTAATTTGTATGCATAGAATTCATATGGAAGAGAACTGCAAACCCAGGGCTGATCCTCAAAGGAGATTGAATCCTGTAATGAAAGAAGTAATAAAGAAAGAAATTTTAAAGTGGTTAGATGTTGAAATTATCTACCATATTTCAGATAGTGCATGGGTTAGTCCAATTCACTGCGCTCCTAAGAAAGGAGGAGTAACTATGACTATAAATGAACATAATGAATTAATACCTACTAGACAAGTCACAGGGTGGAAAATATGCATTGATTATAGAAAATTTAATATTACCACTGGGAAAGAGCATTTTCCACTACCCTTTCTAGATCAAATGCTGGATAGATGATTCCGAGAATATAGTTATGTAAAAATCATATAGTTGACTCCGCTATGCAACAGTGCCAAAAGCTTGATGAAATATTTTATTAATAAGAAATTTAAGCAATTAATGTTGGGATTCTAAGCAAGTATACGTATCATCATCAAGTAATAAAGAACTTTCTATTCAAGCCCAAAATATCGATCCCACGGGAAAGGTTTAAATTTGAAATGATAAATTTACTAGGAAATTCACAAAAATTCAAAAAAAAAAATACTGTCACTAATTTCAAATGTTGAGATATTATCAGAACTAAATTATTTAACTAATAAAAAACTGAAATACAAAGTTTAAAAAGTAACTACTAAACTATTAAATCATGTTTATGTGATGAAGATTTCTAATGTGAAAAAGCAATCTTCCCACTACAATGAGGTTTTGGTAAAATGAGATGAGATAAATGGTTCTAATATGTATTGTGTCAAATAAGAGAAGTTTTAATTCTCTACCCTGATACAGTGTTATAGAAAATTGTTGGCTATTCCCAGGTTTAGTCCCTAAATCCGTGGCTAGGCTAGGAGGATACTGGCTCTCACTTCAAAGCTCCCACTCCCCTTCACCTGAAGGCTTAGTCTCGCTTTAGTTTTTAAACACCAAGACTAAATTTGAGATTTTAGTCTGTCACCCTAAAGATTCTCCAATTCTACACCCAACAAAGGATATTTCCCTATTTATTTGCACTTAATTGCTTGAACTTAATTCTCCTTCATGGAATCAAATGTGATCCTCACTTTATTGTAGAACTCATACTCCATTTTCCGGATCATATGTTCCACAATGCATTTTAACAATTCAATTGGTCATATCAAAATGTAAATTAAGTTCGGAGTTGAAAAATCATCACAATTTATTTTATATTTTAATATTGGCACATCTATATTATCTCTTCATTTCACCATATCTCAGAGTAGGGAGAAAGATAAAGTAAACTACTCAGACTTTATGAGAAAGATACAAAAAAACACAAATTTAATATATAAAAGAAAGTTCGTACAACACTAATAAACAAACAACACTTATCTGAAACTCTTTCTCAAAGCAAATCCCTTGTATCCTCTTCTAGGAAATGTTGGAAGAAGAAATCTCTCACTTTTCTCCTTCTTCAACACTCTTAGAGAAGAATTCACACTTAATCTAACCAAAAAAACTCTAAATTATAAGAACAATGGACTCTAAATGGTTGTGGAATGAAAAATGAAAAAATGTGTGATGCGTAGAAGGTTGAATTGGGATGATGAGATGTCAGGAAGAGTCACTTTTCTGATCAATTTTGGCCCCAAATAAAGCCTAGAATCGGTTCTCCAATAGGTGCCTCCAAAAACTCTTCAAAAAGCGTCTAAATTTGTTGAATCTTCTAGAAACAGGGGCTGAACAGACATTGGCGTCGTCGACGCCCATTCTGGCGCTGTCGGTGCCAGTGTTCCGCAATTTAATTTGCTTCTCTCTGTTAAATGACGCCATCATCATTGGTTTTGGCATCGTCACTCTCGGTGCTGAGTAAAATTCACCATCTGTTCTGTTGGTCTGTGCCGTCGTCGCTTCTCTTGGCGTTGTTGGTGCTGCTCTTGGGGCTATCCACACTGAGCATTTCTTTAAAAACACCATTTTGACTCTAAATTCCATCCTTTTTGCTTCGAGTCCTAAAAATCAACAACCTGAAAGAAAACATAAAAATATCTTTCATTAAAGTACAATATCACCGAAAATGAGTATAAAATATGGGTCTAAAAATACATATATTTTTGGTGTATCAATAGACTAGCTGGGCATAAATACTTTTATTTTCTGGATGGAATTACTGGTTATCACCAATTACATATAGCTCCTGAGGATCAAGAGAAAATAACTTTTACCAGTCCTTATGGTACATTTGCTTTTAGAAGAATGCCCTTGCTACATTTCAAAGACATATGATGACCATTTTTTGTGATTTAATTGAAAAAGGGATTGAAGTTTTTATGGATGATTTTTTAGTGTTTGGAACTTCATTTGACTCATGTTTAGAACATTTATCAAAAGTTCTTAAGCACTGTGAAGAAACAAATTTAGTCCTAATAGGGAAAAATGTCAATTCATAGTAGTAGGAGGAATTGTACTAGACCATAAATATTAAAAAATGGTATGGAAGTAGATCCTGCTAAAATTCAAGTGATCTCTAATTTACCTAACCCAATAAATGTAAGGGAAATTAGGAGTTTTTTAGGACATGCTAGAGTCTACAGGTGATATTTTAAAGACTTTTAAAAAATTGCTAAGCTTTTATGTCATTTACTAGAGAAAGATGCAATTTTCAATTTTGATGAAGAGTGCCTAAAAGCTTTTGAGTTATTAAAAGAAAAACTAGTCACTGCACCAATTATAGTTTCACCAGATTGGGGAAAACCTTTTGAATTGATGTGTGATGCTAGTGATTATGTTATTAGAGTTGTTTTAGGACAAAGATATGATAAAATTTCAAAGTAATTTACTATGCTAGTAAAACTCTTAATGAAACTTAATATAATTATACAACAACTGAATAAGAGCTATTAGCAATAGTATATGCCTTTGATACATTTAGATTATATTTAATTGGGACTCATTGCATAGTGCATACAGATCATTTTGCTATTAAGTATTTAATGAAAAAGAAGGATGCTAAACTTAAACTTATAAGATGGATTCTTCTTTTGCAAAAATTTGGCTTTCAAATAGTAGATTGGAAGGGAACTAAAAATCAAATTGCTGATCATTTGTCCAGACTTGAGTTAGAAAAATCACTCTATTTTGAAAAAGAAATTAATGAATAGTTTCTAGATGAAAAACTATTCAATATTAATGAGTGGTGTGTTCCGTGGTATGCAGACATTGTGAACTTTCTTGTTAGTGATATTATACCTTATGGAATAACATACCAACAGAAGAGAAAATTTATTTCTGAAGCTAAGACTTATTTTTAGGATAACCCATTTTTTATATAAACAAGGAAAGGGGGAAGATGTGTACCTTTAGAAGAAACTTATGAAATTATCCAAAAATGTCATAATTCTGATTTTAGGGGACATTTTGGTGTTAATAAAAAAACATACAAAATTTTACAATTTGGATTCTATTGGCCTAATATTTTTAGAGTTGTTAATGCTTATATTAAAACTTATGATAGATGTAAAACAATAGGTAATATTTTTAGAAGAAATGAGATGCCCCTCAATTATATGCTAGAAGTTGAAATATTTGATGTTTGGCGATTAGATTTCATGAGACCATTTATACCATCTTTTAGAAATTAATATATACTATTAGCAGTGTATCCAAATGGATAGAAGATGTTACGTTACCTCGATGTGATGCTCAAAGTGTACAAAATTTTTGAAAATAAACATATTTTATAGATTTGGGATGCCGAGAGTCATCATAACTGATGTGGGAAGTCATTTCAGAAATGCCATAATGAAGAAATTATTAAATAAATATCATATAAACCATAGAATTGCTACTGCTTATCATCCTCAAACAAGTGGTTTGGCTGAATTATCTAATCAGGAAATTAAAAGAATTATGGAAAAATCTGTGAATCCAACAAAAATGGATTAGTCAGTCAAACTTGACTATGCTTTGTGGGCTTATAAGACTGCATACAAAACTCCTATAGGAATGTCCCCATATAGGCTAATATTTGGGAAAGCTTGTCACTTACCAGTTGAACTTGAGCATAAAGCATATTGGGAAATTGAAGAGTTCAATTATAATTTAAAAGATGTTGGTGAGAAAAAAATNTGATGACAATTTTTTGTTATTTAATTGAAAAAGGGATTGAAGTATTCATGGATGATTTTTCAGTGTTTGGAAATTCATTTGATGTTTAGAACATTTATCTAAAGTTCTTAAGCGCTGTGAAGAAACAAATTTAGTCCTTAATTACAAAAAGGGATTGAAGTATTCATGGATGATTTTTCAGTGTTTAGAACTTCATTTGACTCATGCTTAAACATTTATCAAAAGTTCTTAAGCATTGTGAAGAAACAAATTTAGTCCTTAATTGTTTAGAACATTTATCTAAAGTTCTTAAGCGCTGTGAAGAAACAAATTTAGTCCTTAATTACAAAAAGGGATTGAAGTATTCATGGATGATTTTTCAGTGTTTAGAACTTCATTTGACTCATGCTTAAGCATTTATCTAAAGTTCTTAAGCACTGTGAAGAAACAAATTTAGTCCTTAATTGAGAAAAATGCTAATTTATGGTAGCAAGAGGAATTGTATTAGGTCATCAAATATCAAAAAATGGAATGGAAGTAGATCCTAATAAAACTCAAGTGATCACTAATTTACCTTATCCAACGAATGTAAGGGAAATTAGGAGTTTTTTAGGACATATTAGATTCTACAGACAATATATTAAAGACTTCTTAAAGATTGCTAAGCCTTTATGCCATTTATTGGAGAAAGATGCATTTTTTAATTTTGATAAGGAATGTCTGAAAGCTTTTAATTTATTAAAAGAAAAATTAATCACTGCACCAATTATAGTTTCACCAAATTGGCGAAAACCTTTTGAATTGATGTGTGATGCTTGTGATTATGCTATAGGAGCTGTTTTAGGACAAATATATGATAAAATTTTCAAAGTAATTTACTATGCTAGTAAAACTCTTAATGAAACTCAAATCAATTATACAATAACTAAAAAAGAGTTATTAGCAATAGTATATACTTTTGATAAATTTTGATCATGTTTAATTGCAACTCATTGTGTAGCGCAAATAGATCATTCTGTTATTAAGTACTTAATGAAAAAGAAGGATACTAAACCTAGACTTATAAGATAGATTCTTCTCTTGCAAGAATTTGATTTTGAAATAATAGATATAAAGAGGACTTAAAATCAATTTGCTGATCATTTTTCCAGCCTTGAGTTAGAAAAACCACTCTGTTTTGAAAAAAAAATTAATAAACATTTTCCAGATGAAAAATTGTTTACTATTAATGAGTTGTATGTTCCGTGGTATGCCGACATTGTGAACTTTATTGTTAGTGATATTATACCCTATGGAATGATATACCAACAAAAGAGGAAGTTTATTTCTAAAGTTAAAACTTATTTTTGAGATGACTCATTTTTATATGAATAAGGAAAGGATCTAATTATTCAAAGATGTGTACTATTAGAAGAAACTTATGAAATTATCCAAAAATATCATAGTTCTGACTTTGGGGGACATTTTGGTATTGATAAAACATCATACAAAATTTTACAATCTGGATTCTATTGGCTTACAACTTTTAGACATGTTAATGCTTATATCAAAACTTGTGATAGATGTCAACAAGTAGGCAATATTTCTAGATGAAATGAGATGCCCCTCAATTATATGCTAGAAGTTGAAATATTTGATGTTTGGGGATTAGATTTCATGGGACCATTTATAACATCTTTTGGAAATTTATATATTCTATTAGTAGTGGACTATGTATCCAAATGGATAGAAGGTGTTGCTTTACCTCGATGTGATGCTCAAAGTGCTGCAAATTTTTTAAAAACGAACATATTTTGTAGATTTCGGATGCCGAGAGTTACCATTACTCGATGTGATGCTCAAAGTGTTGTAAAATGTTTGAAAACGAACATATTTTATAGATTTGGGATGTCGAGAGTTATCATTACTAATGGGGGAAGTCATTTCAGAAATGCCATAATGGAGAATTTATTAAAGAAATATAATATAAATCATAGGATTGCTACTGCTTATTATCCTCAAACAAGTGTTTCAACTGAATTATCCAATTAGGAAATTAAAAGAATTATGGAAAAATCTGTGAATCCAACAAAAATGGATTTATCAATCAAACTTGACTATGCTTTGTGGGCTTATAGAACTGCATACAGAACTCCTATAGGAATGTCCCCATATAGGCTAATATTTGGGAAAGCTTGTCACTTACCAGTTGAACTTGAGCATAAAGCATAATGGGCGATTAAAGAGTTCAATTATAATTTGAAAGATGCTGGTGAGAAAGGTTTATTGAAATTAAATGATCTTGAAGAGATATATGAGAGTGCCAAGATTTATAAAGAAAAGATGAAGATGTGACATGATCAAAGGATCCTTACTAAAAATTTTCAGCCATGGAAACAAGTTTTGCTATATAATGTAAGGTTAAGTTTATTTCCAGGCAAACTTAAATCCAGGTGGATGGGCCCATTTGTTGTGATAAAATATTATTNGAGCTTGAAGAGATAAAGAATGAATCTTACGAGAGTGCTAAGATTTACAAAGAAAAGATGAAGATGTGGCATTATTGAATGATTCTTATTAAAAATTTTAAAGTAGGGCAACAAGTTTTATTATATAATGCAAGGTTAAGATTTTTTCCAGGCAAACTTAAGTCCAGGTGGATGGGCTCATTTGTTGTGATAAAAGTTTATCCTCATGGAGCTATGGATATTAAAGATCCTAAAATTAAGAAAGTATTTAAAGTGAATGGTCATAGATTGAAATCTTATTTAGTAGGGGATCAACATAAATTTAGCAATTGAATGATGTTGGGTCAACCAAAATAAGCACTGGTTACGTCGGGTTGACGAAATTAAACCAAGCGCTTTATAGGAGGAAACCCATAGTTATTAGTGTGTTTTGCTTTAAATGTTATTTGTGTGTGATTAAGAAAATTTGGGGTAGTATTTTTTAGTCTATTATGTGTTAGTATTGATTTTAATACTTTATTTAGTGAACTAGACATGCTAAAATGAGAATTTGGACGTTAAGTTGACTGGGGAAAAAATGAGCACTGGCGCTTAAGCGTGGAAGTTAAAAACCATGTGCAAAATTCAAATTTTAGAAGGTTTAAATGCTAATTAGTTGACTAAAACATGCCAAGGTAGTTCTAGGACGTGCCTAGAAGTTACTAGTGGGATTTAGGCCTATAAATAGAAGGGTTTTGTGAAGGAATTTCACCCCATATATTTTTAGCCCTAAAAGTCTAAGAGAAAGAGAGATTTTGAGAAGATGTCTTCGTAGGAGATAGATTTAAAGAAGAAGGAAGAGACCATGAGGAAGAGATTCATTAGTCAAAGTGCACAAGAGATGTATAACTGTTTATTAGCCGTTAATATTGAAGGAATATCGAAAAAGATCATCAAAATTGAGACTAGCATGAATTTACTTGAGACAAAGGTAATTGAGATTCATGCACATCTAGAACATATTGGATGACAATTAAAAATGCAATTAAGCCATACTAGTTACATAGAAGAAGAGGATAAGGCGATGTATCTTAAGCAGAAATGGATTGAAGAAGATAGTATCAGAGCTCGTCAGCACCGTTCGTTTTATCAACTTTATATTCCGAATGCCCAAGGAGAGACTAATGAAAGAACGAAATTTGTCCAAAAAAATGAAGAATGGAATTAAGTTTAGTGTTAAAGTTTATTTTTTAGGAGTCATTGTTTAACGTGCTAAGTGTTAAATACTGTTTTTGGAGTTTATGTTAGTTTATTTAGTGCCTGTATTTATAATATTTTCTCATCCAAGACTATTTGGAGTGAGAATCAAGTGTTATATGTACTTGCACTAGTTCGTAAATGAATATAAGTGATTATTTTTATGAAAATTTGTGATATTTTTAGACTCAAATTGAATTAGTTATATTGGAGAATTTTGAGAAAAAAGGAGAGTTAATGGAGAGGAAAGTAGTCATTTAAGTGTTATAAGACCACTTAGGGGTAGTATACTTAGGCTTATAGTGCATTTTAATTATGTTCAAAAATATCAAAATAGTGCACTGGCGCTTAAGTGCCACATTCTCGCGCTTAAGTGTGATGTAATCCGAGAAGTAGGTGCCTAAGTGCCACTAATCCTCACTTAAGCGTCGGTTCACAAAAACTGGTTTGCGAACAGTTAAAAGTGAAAAATAACCCCAAAATCACCATTTTTACTCTCACCCTCACCTTCAACCTCTCGAGTTTGCGATTTGGAAGTCTAGGGCAAGCCTTTTCTTGAGATTTCTTGGTGGAATTGAGCAAAATTTACTAGATTTGGATTTCTTAAGGTAAGAGCTTCACTTCTATGCAAAATTTTTTTGATTTTCACCATGTATTTTGAGTACATTTGGAAGAACACAAAAATCACTATTCATGGTGAAAAATCAGGAAAAATCTATGAAATTGCATAGGAAGTGTAGTTTATGCTTATAGAAGTTAAGTTTAGTAGATTAGACTTGATTTTTGAAGTTATTGTGGAATTTTATAAAATTTGTAGAATGACACCAAGAATGAAGAGGAGTAAAGGAAAGAGCCACTTTGATTTGAGCAAGTTTGTGAGTTCAAAAGCTTAAGATAGGTGTAGTGATGCTTTGTAATCATGAAAATTTAGCTAGGAGCGATGTTTCAAAAAATCCAGGTGGATCCATAGAAGATCTGATCGGTCGCCGACAATGGGAACGAATTTGTTGTTTTTCTACTGTGGCAGTTATTTCTATAGTTAGGGAGCTTTATGCAAACCTTCCTGAGGCTGAAGATGATCGAGTCATGGTTAGAGGAAAATTGGTACCTTTTTCACTGAAGGTTATCAATTTTTTTTACCATCTACCACCTGATACTTTATGTTTTTATGCAAACTATAGTTCTACTGATACGGAACTAGGAGAGATTATTTCCTATTTAACTGTTATGAGAGGACTTTGGAAAAATACAAATGAGAGAAGAGTCAACTTTTCCACTTCAAAGTTAAGTGCACCTTTGAAGGCATGACACTACTTTATTTCAGCTCGTCTGTTACCAACAAATCATCTCAGTGAAGTTACAAAAGAAAGAGCAACGTTGAACTATTGTATTCAGGAAGGCAAGCTCATCAATATAAGAGCTTTGATCTATCAGACTATCATCAGTTCTGCCATTGCCGCTACTATTGCAGGTTTGGGATTTGCTTCCTTGATCTTTTCTTTGTGTGAGCAGGCTGGAGTGAGATATGATAGCTGGGAGGAAGTATTGTTTCCTCTGAAGCTAATTACAAGTGTAAATGTGAAATCATATTATGAGCATTCTATTTTTGGCTAGAGATAAGGATTTTCACAGAGTTATGGAATGATAATGTATGCTACTTCTACCTCTACTGCTTCTACATCTAAACCATCTACCTCGTGAGCTTCTACTTCTAGAGGTGAGTCTACTGAAACTCAAAATCAATTATTGCAGAGGATGATGGACAATATCAATTATACCGCAGATAAGGTACAAAATTTAGAAAGCTTTGTAGATCATATTGATGGGTATAATAGAAGGAAAAGTGATTATGAAGAGAAATTTCATTCATCTCTGGAAAACCTCATTAGGGGTAACCAAGGAGTAGAATTTCCTATATATCCTAGATACCCTGATTATGAGTTTGCAGATGTTTGGAATAGCGGTGATTCTGATGATGATGATGAGGAGGACTGATTTATTTTTGTGTTTGTAATATGTGATGGACTATGTAGTTTAGACTCGCTACATTTGCATTTGTGTACCTATTTAGATTATGTGATGTGTTGGACTTTTGTTTGATTGTTATTGTGATGTTTTTGTTTGTTAGTATTTTACTTTAAAATTCTAGGGCAGTGATTGTTGTTGTGTGTTAAAGTACTGTGTTAGTTATTAAGGATTGATCTTGATTCTATGTCTTGTGAAAAGTTGAAAATCTTGCTAACTTTAATTTTTAAATTCAGAAAACTACTACCCTATTGTTGGCATCAATTTTTGATGTCACGAGTGTAGAGTGTCCACTTGCACTGCTTAAGATGATCTACGGTCCGTCCGCAACGTCTAGTGGCTCGAGACACTTACCCGATACCTTTTTGACGCGTGTTGAGGGGCACGTAGTCAGGGTCATTTTGCAAGGCTATGACTTTCGCTAAGGTGAAGGCCGGTCGGCATTTGACACGTCAAACGACTCCGATCGGGGCGAAAAATATTATGTGGCGCGTCGCGCACAATTTTGGCTCAAATTGACCCAATTTCTTGACAAAGTGGTCCAGATGACCCCAGATGATGAAACAGTCCCCACAAGTGTGTGCGAAATGTCAATTTTACTTACGGGGGATGTTCACTTCACTATGGCTTCGCGGGCGGGGTAAAAATGTGCAAATTATCGTTTTGGGTTCAATTGTCAAAAAAGTGGTCAAAACGACCCCGAACGACAAAATGGATTGTGTCAACACGTCCGGAAAGTCAATTTTAGCTAGTGAGGACATTCATTTCGAAATGATGGCGCGCCTGAGCTAAAAATGTGTGGGAGACGATTATAAAATTAATTATTATTATTATTATTATTATTATTATTATTATTATTATATAATTATTGTTATATTATAATATATAATATCGCCTCCCCCCTCTCTCCCTCATCTATCACACGGAACTAGCCTCCAGAGCCCCGATCGCGTGCCCTAGCTCCTCTTGGCCGAACTCTGTTCGCTCGCGCCGCCTCCCCCTGCCGGCGGACGACCTCACCGGCGAGCTCACCGGACCGCACCCCCTTTTGCAAACGAACCGCGAGCTGTAGCCTCTAGCGCCACCATTCCAAAATCTTGGGACCTCTCTCTCTCCGGTTGGTGAGCCTCGCCGGCCCACGCTCCTCACCTGCGAACCGCCGCCTCCAGCGCACCTGCTTTCGCCGCAGGCCGAGCCACACCTAGCAGAGCTTGCTGCTCTTTCCTCCGCTCGGATTCCTGCTCTGTTGGATCTAAAGCACGCCATCCGGCATTGCCGGCTGGCCATCTTTTTCCTCGCCGGCAGTTCTAGCCTCTCCGGCGCTCGAAAAGCTTCCCACAGCCC
>JXCR01120158.1:42637-66113 GCA_002079205.1 Phalaenopsis hybrid cultivar | reverse complement strand
GCTAGACCTAGGCTACTAAAGAAATTTCTAGACCTCAACCAAAAGTGAGGTCAACAATGCTTTATAGTTATTTTTTATGTTTACTCAACACATATGATCAACATTTGTGTGGGGTTTCTGTGTTTGTTATAATTGTTAGAAGTATTTGCAGAAGGTTTTCAAAGATGGCATTAAGGCTTACTTAAAATTGTCAGTATATTTCAAAAGTTGTTTTAAGGAGATTTAAGAAACTATAGCCTGGCTTTTTTATCCATTTTTTTTTCTCGTGTTAAGCAGCCGCTTTATTTTTCATGGGGATGAACTGGAGATTTAGGTGAATGGGAATTACTACCAACATGAATGTTGTTATAAATTTTTTGCTAGTATCCAATGTCTATCAAAGTTTATGTCTTTGTTTTCTTTTGAGGGGAAGTAGCATGTTGGTGCAGTGTATTACTTTAGTTGTTTGGTTGAAAAGTTTTTTGAGAGGAAGTGGAAAGTTGGGAGGGAGATTCCATCAGCTATTTGTTTCTGAAGGGATAGTATAAAGTAAGTTTTTGCACCAGGACAACATTTTATTCTGAAGTTTTTGGTTGTTGAGTTTTTTTTTTTAGTAAATATTTTGAAGATTAACGTTTGATAGTGCCTTAGTCGTGTGCTTCTTTAGGTGGTTGTTGCCCATTGATTTCTTTATAAGACTCATAGCTGAGAGGGAAACTGTAAAAAAAGTTTAAAAGAGTTCTTGCTATAATTTCTTAACTCCTTTTAACTCTCACACATTACGGAGTTACTAGAGTATCATTCTCAAGAACGTTTGTTCTTATCAACTTACATTCATATATGTGTTGTCTATGTGAAGTTATATCCCTTGGAATTTTTGATGCGAGAGGGTAACATTTATATAATGGATAACTTTTATCAAAATAGAAATAAATTTGGGATGTCCACTCTATTTCCTGATACACGATGTAGGATAAGACCAAAGATGCAAACATTTCATGGAAACACCTTTGGCTTTGATTCTTAATATTGGTTGCATTTGTTCTCGGTGATATTTTAACTAAATCGTTTGTCAGTACACGTGCAAAACTTTCTCGTTTCCTGTGAAAACTAGAAGTATCGAATGTTTAAATACATGTTACATTACTTGAAACAACTGCATAGAAAAGTGTGGATTTCTTTTTATATTCATTTATGAGATGACAAGCTAAAAGGCCATTTAATTAGCTTCAATTTTTTGTTAAACCCTTCCTAGCACTAGAAAGCAAAATCTGACTCTGCTTAGGCTAGATGCAATAATGTAACGTGAGTATCATCGAAGAGTTTTTGCACATGAGAAAATAGTGGAAATTTATTTTTAAACTAATTTCATAGTTGAGCAAGCTGCATTTTTAGCCTTGGAAGTGTGAAGCACATGGCATGAACTTTATTTAAATGAGGTACGATCATTGAAATATCCTAGTGTATTTTATCTGTTGAACATTGTCCGAGTTGAATCTACGTTTAACTTCATTGGCTAATTCAAGTTCCATGTCGATAGATTTAAGATGATAATGTAGACCCTTTGCACAATGAAGAATTGCACGAAAGTCGGTAAATAAATTATGAAAGGTGTCAGATAGGCTGCATGGATGCTTAACTAAAGCATAACATTATGTGTAAAGAAAAAATACCTTATTGCATTGATCCTTGTTCTGATTTGTATATTTGAATTCAATACAATTGAATGTAATAGTTCGATTAATCTCGCATATTTACATATTCTTATTTTTTAGTGGCTTTTACAAAGCTATTGTTGATTATGCTTAGTAAATGTCAGAGTTCATTCACTATATTTTTTTTTGTCAGACTTGTGAAAATATTTGATGTAAAGTAGTTGTTGAATAATGTGATTTGGGGCACTTTGATTGCCTATAGTACTTCATCATGATCTTGCAACAGATTTAGTGGGGTAGGCTTCTGATACGATCCGGAACGGAAAACATCGAATGAGTTAATTAATTGCATAAGTGGTGAGAAAACTCAAATGATGGTTGATTTTACTAATTTTAATGAAAACAAACAAGATACAATATTGATCTACTATTTGAGTGGTGGATTATCCCTCCTCAAACCCTAGGAACACCGTGAGAAAAGAAAAAATGCAGCAACATAAATCATAAAACAAACCCTAGACAATTAGCCCTACTAAATACTTTCCAAAGGGCCTTTAAACATTCCCCCCAAAACCCCCTTAATTTCTTTTGTTTGTTTATGTGATTAGAGCCTTAGTGTGCCCCACTTGGTAGTTGGAATTCCTTGCTACTGCACCAAGTTTTTTCATCCTCCCGCTAATCATGTCAGCGTCTGGTTGGATGGAGTGTGCCGGTCAGCTAGATCTAGACCAGTCTTGCTTGGACCAACAACAAAGTTGAAACAAATTTACTCCTCTCCCAATGAAGCACCTTGTCTTCAAGGTAGAATGATGGAAACTGCTTTTGGATCACTTCGTAAAGATCTCACGTTGCTTCATAATCAGGCAGACATTTCCCCTTATTCAATACCTCCCTTGCTCCCGCTACTCCTCGGTGCCCTCCTTTGACCTCTAATGGTTCCAGACTCATCTTTGGTCATTTATCGGCACCGGTGGTAATGGAGTTGAGGATGTGTGATCTATGATAACACATCTCAGCTATGAAACATGGAAGACTAGGTATAGTGTTGATGATGGTGGTAATCTCAACTGGTAGGCTACCGCTTTGAAACGTGTCGTCACCTCATATGGGTTCAAAATATCATAGTGAAATATTTTTCCTCCTTCACCTAGCCAACTGTTTTATGTTGATAGGGCCTTCATTTCAAATAAAACTCGTCTCATGTTTGAATTGTATCTCCCTCTTATGTTCATGCATTCTTCTCTTCATGATTTGTTGAGATCTCAGTAGATGTCACTTGAGCTCTACCAATATCCTATCCTTCTCCTTCAAGTACTGGTCGACACTAGATATCAGTATAGTACCGTGCTTATAATGTGTCTGGTGAGGTGGATCTCGCTCATACAGAACCTTGAAAGGGATGGTTTGCATTGCAATATGATACGAAGTATAATACAAATATTCGACCCACACAATTCACTTGGCCCAAATATTCGACGTATTCGATACAGAATAACGTAAGTATGCCTCCAACTTTTGTTGACCACCTCTGTATTGTAACCCGAGCAACTTTCGGGGTTGGCTGGGGAACACATTGTCCATTTCTGATACAATAGATTCTGGTGCTCCGTGCAAATAGACTAATCTCATATGAACACCGTAGCAACTAAGACTACAATGCATGGGTTTCATAACAGATGAAATATGTGTACTTAATTGAGCGATCTACTACCACCAAGGTCATTGTAAACCCTTTTCATCTTGACAACCTCTCTATAAAATCTATCTTTACTTCTTTCCTAACCTTTTTCGGTAAGGTTAAGGGTTATAGTAACCCTTTTGGCACCATGCTCAAATACTTTTGTCGTTGGCAAGCATCGGACCTTTCCAACATTTTCTCCAATAAAGCTTTATCGATGGAAGGTTCTATGTCTTGTGTATCACTGAGTGTCCCTCAATGACACCATTGTGAAACTTCTGTAATAATTTGGGGAAGTATTTTGATGTTCTTGATAATACGAACTGTCCCAGTACAGTCGTTGGTGTCTTCTCAATGTATATCTTGATGACTGTTTGGGTTGTGCAGCAATTATGCCCATATTTTCTTTAGCCGTTCCTCCTGCTCAATTTCTTCGCAGGGCTTCCTAAACTAGAACCAAGGATATTGACAAGGATGTCAGCTGGGGCTCCACCTTACTAGATAGTGCATGTGCGACCTTATTCTCTAATTCTGACAAATAAGAAATCTCGAAATCATATTTCAGTAACTTGGATAGTCACTTCTGACGCTCCTCCGTCGCCATCCTCTACTCCAATAGATACTTTAAGCTCCTCTTGTTTGTTCGGAGTAGAAACCGTCGCCCCAACATGTATGGACGTCACTTCTAAATGGCCAAGATTATAGCCATCAAATCCTACAAGTACACTGACTTGAGCCTCGGCCTAGTTGTGAGCACTTGGTTTAGCTAGGAAATCAGTCGCTAGTCCTGCATGTGTACTGCTCCCAATTCATATCCTGACACATCCACCTCTACCACAAATGGTCGACTGAAATCTGTGAGTGTTAATACTGGAATGTTGATTATGATTCATGTTTGAAGGCCCATGTTGCCACTTCCCTCCACTTGAATTTGTCTTTCTTTAGATGTTTCATCGGTGTCTTACCCCTTATGAATTTTTTGATAGTATTATGTGAAACTTAGGAATCTCCTCAACTCCTTCAAACTCCTTGGCAAAATGTAGTTCGCCATTGCCTCGATCTTGGACTGGTCCGCTGCTACTTTAGTTCAAGTCTCCATGTGCCTAGGTGCTCCACCTGTAACTGTGCAAAGCAACATTTATTAACGTTGGCGTACAACTGATACTCCTTCAACTTCTCCAAGACTATTCTTAGTTGTCCTACATGTTTTGTGTTTAGACAATTATATATTAAAATGTCATTGAAGAAGACCAAAATGAATTTCATGAGGTAAGGTTGGAAAATCTAATTATGCGAGACTGAAATGTGGTCAGAGCGTTGGTGAGGCTAACCAAAATTACCAAGAACTCTTAATGCTCTTCATGTGTCCTGAACATCGTGGATTCGTTCTGATCTTGTGGTATCTCAACTTAAGATCAATTTTTGAAACATGATTGCCCATATAGCTCGTCTAATAGCTCATCAATCATAGGGTTAAGAAAATTATCTAATATAGTTTTTTTTGTTCAAAATTCAATGGTCCATGCAAAATCTCTAGTTATCATACTTTACTTTTTCACTTATGGGATTGTACTAGAAAATAAGCTCACATTGGGCCTAATGATTTTGACTTTAAGCATCTCCCGAATTAATTTTTTAATCTCAACTTTTTGAATATGTATGGTCTGACGCTGATAGGAGGGACACCCTCCTTTAAGTTTATGATGTGATCATTTTTTCTGGGTGACAGTGATCCGCCTGATTGTTGAAATATCTCAAGAAATTTTTGTAGGAGTTGTTGAACACCCTCGGGGAAATCTTTTGACTCGGAGTATCAGATCTTTTTTATGCTCTGCAGCTCCACCAAATAACCTAACCTTGCTCCCTGCATCGTCTTGATTGTTTTTTTTTTCAGAAAAACCCTAGTTATGCATATGTTAGCATCTCCTCTCAGCATCACCTTTTTGCTAGTATCCACCTTGAACTCTATATTTTAGGCTTTCCATTCTACCTTTATCTCTCTAAGCATCTGCAGCCACTTCATCTCCAAAATCACATCTTTGTTGCCTAAGTCCCAGGAAGGAAGTCCTCCGCCACCTGTAAGCCGCATTAGAACTACTCCCCTGCAAATTCCTCAACTTTTTTCCACCTTCCATATTCCCATCATAACACTAAAGCTCTCCATATCTACTAGCTTCAATCCTAATGGATCTGTGACCTGATTAGAGATGTAATTATATGTGACCCCACTATCCACCAACACCACAATTGGCTGCTCCCCGATCCTTCCCCTCAACTTCATAGTGTGATTCGGAGTAAATCCCACCACTGAATTTAGGAACACCACCGCTACATCCAAGTGCAAATGCTCCTCTTTCTTCATTGTGTCTTCCTCCGACTCCTCCATGTGCGTCTCCTACCTCTTATGAATTACAAAGACCTAAAGCACGTGGTCCTTGCAATGGTGGCTCGGGGCATACTTCACGTCACATCAGAAACTTAATTCCTTTGTTATTTTATCCTGCACTTCTGCATTAGTTAGGCACTTGAAATTTCCTTGGGTCCTCGTTCTTCTTCTTTGCCGTTTTTTCTCTAAAATGATGTTGTCAGGGTTCTCGATCCCATGGCCGTCGAGGCAATCTTATAGAATCCTCCCGTGGTGTTGCCTTTACTGGTTTTCTTCACTTGTTTATTGTATTCCATCATTTGAGCGCTCCATCATTTTCTTCAATCCACACAGTCTCACTGGTCGGGGGGCCGCTCGGATGTCAAGCTTTAGGCTTTTCAAGAAGTTTCCCTCTGGTCCTGCTGCAGAAGTACCACTTAGTCATCTCGGGAGGAGCTTGAACCTTTCCCCAAACTCCAGATGCCGCTAGGAACTCAAGAGAAAGAAATAACTGTAGCAACATAAAAGATAAAGCAAAACCTAGGCAATTAGCCTTTCTTAGTACTCTCCTTTCAAACTTTCCTCTGAAATTTTGCTTAATTTCATCTTCTTGTGTAGGTGATTAGAGCCTTAGTGGGCCCCACTTGGGAGTCGGAATCCCCTGCAGCTGCACCAGGGTCTTCCGTCCTCCTCTTGAACTTGTCGACATTTGGATGGCTGGAGGGGGCTGGCGATAAACAGAAACACGTGTTACAACATCACGGACTGGAACATGAACAGTGAACTTGTATACTATCTTGAAGGTTCCCTTCAAGCTGTTCATTGTCCCTCGATATGCTTATGATAGTTATAGGTTCTTTTTACTGTTGGGTCATTTATTCTCTCTTTTATGATTCATTTGTGAGGGCTGACAATAAATACTTCTGGTTATATACTACATATATATATAACCCTCAATTTTTTTTTATATAGTCTATTTTCCTTCAGTTGGAAAAGTGGGCTTTTGACTACGACTTTATATATGCTTAAAAATATAATTATTTAATACTGCTGCCAAAAGATTTAATTCCTCAACAACTGTACCAAAATTTAATAACAGTTATAGATTCAATAAATATGGAAGTAATAAATATTCAATAATTGTAAAGTCACACTTATCACGCAAGTATACGTATCGCTCAAGTAATGTAGGGCTCTAATAGAGTCCTAGATATCGATCCCACAGGGAGTAAGATTAGAACTACGAACTAAGACTTTAGAAAATCAATACTTTAATCACAACAACAAAGTTCAATTTGCTTATCTGTCACTAATTGGCAATTGAAATAAATATGTAATTTTAATAACAATTAAATAACTAATTATACTAATAAAGGTTCGAATGTGATATTCTATATATAAGAAAACATCTGTCTCATTGTCAAGAAATTATAGTGAATGGATAAAGTGAATTAGTTCAAATTATACTGTGTCAACTAGGAGCATATCTATTCTTTACCCTTTGGTCCAGGCATAAAGAACATTCACTAATCCTACGCTTGTTTACTGAATCTGCGGCTAGGCTGGAAGGATAACGGCTCTCACTTTGAAGCTCCCATCGTTCCCCTCACCTGAGGGCTAACATCTACACTTCAACACCCAAACGATAGGACTGAATTGAGGAATTTACTAAATTTGCGGCTAGGCTGGGAGGATATCGGCTCTCACTTCGGAGCTCCCACGCTCTTCGCCTGAGGGCTAACATCTACACTTCAGCACCCAAACGATAGGACCGAATTGAGGATTTTATTCTGTCACTCACCTGAGGGCTAACATCTACACTTCAGCACCCAAACGATAGGACCGAATTGAGGATTTTAGTTTCTTGAGGGCTAACATCTACACTTCAGCACCCAAACGATAGGACCGAATTGGGGATTTTAGTCAGTCACTCTAAAATCTCCAATTCTACGCCGATAATTTTATTTTCCTATTTATTTGCACCCAACTTCTAAGGGCTTTGACCTCCCTGAATCTTGGATGTAATCTTCACTTTAGTTGGAAAAGTCAACATATTTTAACAAATCAATTGGCCAAATTGAAAGTAAATTCACTTTAGTTGTAAAACTCAACATATTTTAACAAATCAATTGGCCAGATTGAAAGTAAATTAGTCTTGGATGTAATCTTTACTTCAGTTGTAAAACTCAACATATTTTAACAAATCAATTGGCCAAATTGAAAGTAAATTAAATTAGTTGTAAAACTCAACATATTTTAACAAATCAATTGGCTAGATTGAAAGTAAATTAAGAATAGTTGTAAAACTCAACATATTTTAACAAATCAATTGGCCAGATTGAAAGTAAATTAAGATGGTGAAAAGATCATCACAATTTCTTAAACATTTTCATAGCTTCACCAATTCAAATCACCATTTTGAAAAGATCATCACAATTTCTTAAACATTTTCATGGCTTCACCAATTCAAATCACCATTTCAAAATCATCACAACTTCTTTAACATTTTTATGGCTCAACCAATTCAAATCACCATTTCACAAATCTTAAGACAATCATCACAATTTCTTAAACATTTTCATAGCTTCACCAATTCAAATCACCATTTCACAAATCTCCAGACAAGAGAAAGACAGAGAAAACTACTTAGATCTCATGGGGAAAACACAAAAAAAACTCGTAATTCATATATAACATGAAAGTCATACAAATTACAATAATAAATAAACTTATCTCTAATTTCTCCCAAAGAAAACTCCTCGAAGTTCCTCTAAATCTCTTCCTTTCTTTACAACACATAGAATTCCCCTTCGAAGCGACAAGAAGGAAGAAATCTCTCACTTTCCCTCCACTCTTACAATCTCTCGAAGAATTCCTCTCAATTTTGACACTCTAGTAAATTTTCTATATACTAATGGAACCTCTCTAACCTCTGGGACCTCTATAGTCTTCAGACTCTTCTTAATTTTCGGCCAAAATCTTCTTTTAAAGTTGTGGATGAGCTTTTCCAAAAGTTACCTAAGCATCCCTTCAAAATTTGTCCTCATCCAAAGCCTAGTTGGTCATAACCGCCGAGCTCTCTGTCAGCGGCCTTGAGGGCGCCGTCGGCGGAGATTCTTAATGAATTAATTCTAGAGTCTCGGGAAAATCTCGCCATCGGCGCCTTAGTTCAATTCTTCACATTTTGGTCATTTTCGCTCCAAATTCGCTTCTTTTTGCATCTTGTTACTACCTAATTCATCATTCCTGCAACAAAAACATCAATTGCTCCAAATTACACCGTTTTTGCATCTTTTTGCTCCAATGACCATAATTCATAATACCTGAGACAAAACATCAAAAATACTTCTTTAAAGTGCAATATCATAAAAAATAGTGTAAAATAGGTATGAAAATCTCAACATATTTTTCTTTAAAGTGCAATATCATCAAAAACAATATAAAATAGGTATGAAAATCTCAACATATTTTCTTTTAGTCAAAATCATCCAAACTTAACTATTACTTGTCCTCAAATAATTTTAGTACTATGTAAAGTTATGATCTATTGTTGTAAAGTTTTAATTCAGAAATACTATAAGTTTGATTTAAATAAATATCATAGTGAGATTTTCAGAAAAAATTCAAGTAATTGAATTAACTCTGTAGCCATAAGATTATATAGTCATCAAGTTTATAAAGTTTTAATTCAGAAATACTATAACTTTGATTTAAGTAAATACCATAGTAAGATTTTCAGAGGGTAAAGTTTTAATGCAGAAATACTATAAGTTTGATTTAAGTAAATACTATAGTAAGATTTTCAAAAAAATTTCAAGCATAAGTCTTATTTAGTAAATACCATAGTGAGATTTTTAGAAAAAATTCAAGTAATTAAATTAACTCTATAGGTACATATCATAGTGAGATTTTCAGAGAAAAATTCAAGTAATTATTCAAGTAATAAAATTAACTCTATAGCCACAAGATTATCTAGTCATCAAGTTTAAGAGTTCTACTCTTCTATTCATTTCAAGAATGACTATATGTTGCAATATTAAGTCACTTAGAATATTCAAATAATAGGAACTTCATGAGAACACTGCTAGTAAAAGACCTATTCCATAAATATAAGTCAGGATGTATTTAAGTTTTCCCTTTAGGTAGGTCCAATGAAGCCAATTTTTGATTAGGCATATCCTTAAGCTTCTCCTCACCTTCATAATTTTTTCTTTCTTTTCTCTCNTTAGGTAGGTCCAGTGAAGCCAATTTTTTATTAGGCATATCCTCAAGCTTCTCCTCACTTTTATTTTTTTTTTCTTTCTTTTCTCTTTTTCATTTGGATTGTTTTCAATCTTATATATTTTTCTTGTCTTTTAAAGGATTGTTTTCAATCCTTTTTTTTCCCTTTTTCAAGTGAGGATTACTACTAAATAGGTTCTGGGGGCGTGGCCACACCACTGATCATAGTGTCATTAACCAGTGGTCAACGTGGCCACGCCAGAGGCCCGACGTGGTTATGCATAGTGCTCTGCCTGGCAGCATGGCTATACCGCCTTCGGGCGTGGTCATGTTGCCCGAGGGACCTAAGCACCTATTTAGATTTAAGCATGATCATGCCCGAGACCTGACTTAATTACCTAGGACTCTCTATTTGGTCAATGTGGTCACTCCGCAATTAGGCATAGTTACTCCGGAAGCAAGCCATTATAGCTATTATTAGAGGCCTTGGTGTGGCCACACTTGGTTTAGGCGTGGTCACGCCTTGGGTTGGGTGTGACCACACTTGAATTAGGCGTCGGACCCCAAAAAACTCAGGCTTCCAGAAAAGCTTGCTAAGGGGGTTCCAAGCCTCGTTGGACCTCTGCATGGTGAAATATGAACAATTATGATAACGGGAACTTTGTGAAGGCTTGAACCAGTCTCAAAAGAGCTCGAGAGAATGAACAGTGAACATGTCGCTAAGTAACACAGTTCTATCATGAAATATGTCTGTCTGAACGTTAGGTATAAGGTACAAACCCGGTGCAGGGTAATTTCGTTGACGAGCTGCGTCATAAGGATATTTGTACAACAAGATATAACCAAGTATCACAGAAACAAACATCAACATGTGGGACATAAAATGTGATGTCGATTTGGCGGTGGTAGCTTTAGAGCACAATGATGATGGTGTAGACTCCGATTATAGTTATTTGTCATTTAGCGATAATGCCCTATATGTGTCGCATAAAAAAGGGATGCCAACAAAGGACCCTTAACAAGTGCGTTGTGCTATTAAGCCTCATTACATTTGTTGGTAGTAGATCATTTTTGGTCGAGTCATTAATTAGTAGGATCGCCAATGTAGCTTGTTCGTTTAAATTGTTTTGGAGAATCAGCTAGAGAGTCGGAGCCAGCTTGTGAGATATGGTGCCCCGCTTCCAAAGATATCAACTTGTAAGATAGGGGGAAGAACCCAAATACAACGGGCGGGAAAACTCTAGAGTTCACATCCAACCTAAAAAAGAAAAGAAAAAAAAGGTTTGACTAGGTGAAGCGAGACTGTCAAGGAACTCACGTCTAACTCGAACACTAGCTAAAGTGATCAAGGTAGAGCCCCAAATACATGCTACAATAACGTTAAATGTTGGGGGGACTTACATTTAGCCTTAAGGGGTACGCTAGGTGGGAAGATCAGATTATCTCATGTAATTTGTATCATCTGTTATGCTTTCCTGTAAGAAACCGACCAAGCTTTATCCGTGGTTCCTGATGAGAATAACACTCATAGTTCGGTTAGATGGCATTTGGTGCCTGATATACTTTTACTTGAACTGCAATTGACCAAGGACTTTGATGTTTGATCAATTGAGACGGTTGAATCATCTCACATGATCGAGTCATCTATCATGCATATTGAGAAGGAATATCAGAGGACTTACATCCAACTCGCATGCTGCTAAAGGTGATCATATAGGGAAGAAAGATGTTGGGATTTGCATCTGATTCCCAAGAGTTGATCGAGGAATTAGACTTCAAATACCTGCTACGATAAGGAAAAAATGTTGAGGGGCTTACATTCAACCTCAAGGGGTACCATAGGTAAGAAAGCATGATTTTCTCAGAAAATCTGAGTCATCTGTTATGCTTCCCTGCAAGAAATCAACCAAGAGCTAATTGTGGTCCTCCTTGAGAAAAGCACCCCTAGTTTGGTCAGGTGGTGTTTCAATTTTGATGTAGCCTAACCATAACCGCAGTTGATCAGTGACTAAACAGTATGGTCGACTGAGATGGCTAAATCATCTCGCGTGATCAAGCCATATATGACAAAACTAACCGAGACGTCTTATGGTTTGAGAGACATTAAATTCACGTGTCTATAAAGCCAAAATTGTAATGTAATGGGATGCTCTCGTGAAAAAATTGACACGAGTCTTATGGTTCGAAAACCGCTGAAGTAGAATGACTATGAAGCGTAATGTCAATATGAGACTAGATGTTCTCCTGAGAGAACCAGCTGAGAAGTCATATGATTCGATAAGCATTGAAGTTCAATGGCTATGAAGCTGAAATTGACCTAAGACGAGATGCTCTCATGGAAGAACTGACTGAAAAGTCATATGTTTCGAGAAGCATCAAAGTCGAATGTCTATGAAGTCGATGTTGACATGCATGTAATGTCCTCATAAAAGAATCAACTGACAAGTTGTATGGCTTAGAATAATATGCTAGATGAACAAAATGACTTGGCAATCTACGATGTATTGGTGAGAAACAAGCAAGGTACTTTTCATTGTATATCATCATGATATTGTCGGGCATTAAGATATCGTGGCTAGACACGGATCGGTTAGATATCGAATGTGATATAACCAATACGACATGTCTCTTGATGAGGTGATGAGAATCAATCAAGTCAAACATGATATTGAAGGGGGTTGGATGAACAAAGAAGTCCAACCTCACAAAGCTTTTGCAAGTTTTAACAAAGTGACCATCTATGGGGATTTTCTTAGCAGGCATAAGGATACCCAGCTTATGCATGGATCAACCTGATAGTCAAGGGCTTGGTTTGATACACCATGTCTTATGACAAGACAACACTAATTAGTCAATTTAAATAAAATATGAAGGTGGTCAGGCACACGAGGTAAGCTAACCATGGAAGAATGTTCCCATGAAGATCCATAAGACAATTTTTTACGAGAAGCATCACTGATCAGTCTGAAGCTATAGTATTCTGACTAGGCATGAACCCAATAAGCAAGTAGAGTGCTTAAGCATGTACAACCTGTTCATAACGTGGTGAACAATTAGCCAAGTTGATTCAAATATCGAACAAGTATAGACATGGTTGAATGCATAAGATAGTTCAACCTCTGGGTGCTTTTATAAGGTTTGATGAAGCGACCCTCACCGGGGATTCCTCAAGAATGAGTAAGATAGTCTTATTGAGGAGAATCTCACAGTTTAATCAGCTACCAAGAGGTCCTGATTATAAATGGATCAGCTATGTAAGCAAGGGCTCTTACTGATGAACATGTTTGCTAATAGAGCAGCAGAGTACCGAAGTCAATTGTGTTGTCTGACGTAGATCAGTTGGACTAGGTAATCCAAGACCATAGGGAATACCTTTGCCAAGGGCTTTACGATATGAGTTCTGGCAAGGACTTCTTAAGACTAGTGATGTCATTTCTATTGGGAGGGCATTGTGAAGTAATCAGTCATTGAGGGTTGGACGAACACAATAGTTTGTCTTAGAAACCCTTTTACAAGCTTTTGCGAAGTGACCCCCACTAGGGATTCCTCAAGGGCTGACAGAATAATCCCTTGTTTGAGGAAGACCAAGGCAACCCAACCCATACAATGTACTTTGTCAAGCACCAAATGAACGGGTTTCCACGGGGCCTTATCGAATGTTTGAAAGTATCCAGCTTAGGCATGAATCAACTGGGTAAGCATAATGTTGTAGCTGATACAACATGCGTTTCCTAACAAAATGATAAAACGATCGCTTGTATCTCCAAGGAAGTGTTAAGCAAAGTGGTTTACCCAAAAAGATGCTTAGCTTTTGAGCTAAGCTATAACCATTGAGGGATATTTGCTGCATACGATGAACGAGACAAGTCTGTCTACCACATTTGTATGCGATGAATGGGGCATGCATGTCTACCAGACTCATGATGAGTGGGTACTTCAGTTTCATACCCTACATAGAGCAGATATTTGGAGGTGTGATAACAGAAGAACATGGCTTCTCTCATGTTGATTATCAGTAGCACTAGGTATAGGTCGCCCTAGAGGACTTTCTCCTTGTCCGAAATTCAAACTGACAATCAAATTAAGAGAATTGCAAGGCTTCTCTTGCACGCGACTATTATGTACCTCGAACGACCTTGTAGCAGGTGTAAAGTAGTCACAACAATTTTTGGGTAACAAAGAGACATTAGAAATGCATTTTCTTTATTGCTAAAAAATTGGGTTACAAAGTACAACAACTTTAAACATCATTTTTTTTTAAAGTATGATGAGTACAAGAAAAGAAAAAGGAATCTAAGCATGGTAAGTATCGCCCGTTGATAGGAAGCATCACATGAGACCCACCTGCATCAAACAACAAGTAGGCACCTCCTTTGGAGACTTTGTCAATCATGAATGGTCCCTCCAATGTAGGCTCGAACTTGTCATGCCTTCAATGGTGAGACACAATGAGGAAACACAAAATAACACAAAGTCTCCAAGCATGATTGTCCTTGAACTCACCAACTTGTTGTGAGCTCTGACCATTTGGCGAGTGGTATAGCTCAAGGTTTTATTGAACTTGTAGCTTGAGACACTAGAGGCTATCAAGCTCCTTCAATCGAGTCAGATATTATCATCACTATTTACGTTGTTGCTTAGAGAAACTCACTGTGAAGGCATTTCAACTTCCAAGGGAAGGATTGCTTCAAACCCGAACGTCAAAGTGTAAGGGGTAGAGCTAGTTGGGGTACAATATGTAGTGCAATACTCCCACAAGACCTATGAAAGCTTCTCATGTCACTCTTTTTGTTAGCGTGAAGGATCATTTTCATTAGGTTGAGCAAAGTTTTATTGAATGCTTCGGTCGGGTCATTGGCTCTTGGATAGTATATAGTTGAGCAACGCCAATCAATCTCGTGGTATTGAGCGAATCGATTTATCTTGGTGTTTATGAAAGCCAACCCATTATTAAAAATTGATACGACGCGGTATACCAAATTGATACACTATATTATTTTTGAAAAAATTCAGCAGATTTTCAGCTTTGTCCTCTCTCAGGGGGGATGGCTTCTGTAAGAATGAATCGATGTCCTTTAGAGGAAGGAGGGTCGATGGGCCCTAGTATATCGGTCACCCGGGCCTCAATAGGCCATGATGCAACTGTGTGGTGCAGTGCATTTGAGAGTGGGTGAGGTATCAGGCTGAATACATGACAATGATGAAACTGTTTGACATACTCTATGCAATCATGAGCATCGAGGGCCAATAATATTCAATTCTCTTAATCTTGATTTTTATCTTGGGGCCTGATTGATGGGACCCACATAGACTGTCATGAACCTTAATCAAGATTTTTTATATCTCATCCCTCTTAATTTATCGTAAACACATGTGGTCATATGAGCATCGGTAGAGAGTATCATTCATAATGATATAAAACAACACTGTCTTTTAAATTTTAATAGCTAGAGAGCGATCATTAAGGAGTATTCCCTTCATCAATTAAGTAATGATGGCTCAGTGACAATCATTGTATCGCTCGTCAGAAGTAGAGAGGATCACACCTTCATCACCCGCAAGGGTGGCACCCTATGGCTCGAGACACGCCGATGATAGGACCATTCGATCTTGGATAACTACAGTAATAGGGTCTCCAATAGAACTTGATATCTCCTTGCTATCTTAGCCAGAGCGCTATATTTGCCTTTCATGGAACGAAAAATGATAATCAACATGCATAAGGGATGTGCTCTAATATTGTCATCACCTTCTTATGATATGCTAAGAGGGCAGGTTTAAGCTCTTTATAAGTTCCCAACACGTGGATAATGTTGACCTACAAATCCCTATAAAACCTTGATGTTTTTGAAGTTCATTTGGATGGTTAATTCCAATCCTAGAGTCAAGCCTCGTATTATACCTTGATATTCATACGTGGTTCTATCAAGCTATAGTAATAACAAAGGATGTTATGCTCAACCGATACGAAAATAAAACTAATGCCGTCCTTCACCCTCAAAATGGGTCTTCCTTCAAAGAAGACGCCCCATAGAAGTACAAATCCCATTCAGGTGGGTCGATGACTAACGAATTCTCATTTGGAAAGTCATAATTAAATGACGAGTTAGCTGGGACATGATATGTCACTAGAAAATCGGCTTGAGTTTGTCCTTTGTTGACTCGCTGAGGGACATATAATATGTCGAACTGTGATAGGAGCATGACCCATGTCACCTATCGTCCAACTAGAGTGGGGTGAGTCATCAGATACTGCTAGCGGTTTACTCTTGAGATCAGATTAATATGGTGCAAGAGCATGTGATGCCACAACTTCTGAAGTGAAAATATCAATTCCAAACAATGTTTCTAGATTGGCAGATATTTCATTAAACTAGGATGAAACACCGTTAAAGTAGTATAGAGAATTCTTTTTCTCATCTTAGCTAACTTGGACTAAAAAGGCTTCTACTGACTTGTTTAGAGTGGCGATATATGAAATAAGGGAGTTTCCTGGGATGGGACCAGCTAATACAGGGGATTCAATAGGTAGCACTTGATATCATCGAAAGCGTCTTGACATACTTTATCTTAGTGGAGACGAACGTCATTTTTGGCTAAGGCTGAAAATGATGGATTTGATCTTTCTGGGGTCAATCTCAATACCCCTATGTCATAATATGAACCCTAGAAACTTCCCCAAAAATACGCCAAATATGCATTTTAACGGGTTCATCTTGAGATTGTATTTTATAAAGAATTCAAAGACAACACTTAGATCTGAAAGATGATATTATTTTGAATAACTCTTAACTATTGCGTCTTCGATGTAACATTCGACTTTGTGATGTAACAAGTCGTCAAAGATGTGCGTCATAACACGTTGGTATGTTGCCCCAACGTTTTTCAAGCTGAAAGGCATGACCTTGTAGCAAAAGATACTTATAACTGTGTGGAACGCCATATGTTTTTCTTCCTCTAGGGCTATCCAGATTTGATTGTAACCCGATAAGCCATCAATGAATGAAAACATCGCATGTGATGAGGCTTCATCTGCCATCATTTTTGTTATGAGCAGAGGAAAATAATATTTTAGGCAAGTCTTATTGAGGTCCCAAAAGTTGATATAAACTCATATCCGTCCGTTCTTCTTGCGAAGGGGTACGATGTTCGCGAGCCATATAGGGTAGGAAACTTTTGTAATGAAACCAACCTTGATAAGCTTTTAGGTCTCTTCGATGACCATCAACGCATTCTCACAAGCGGTTGTTTGATGGGAACAACGCTCGGGTCAATGGCTAGACTGTGAATGACCACTTCAAGAGCTAAACCAGGCTTCTCGGATTAGCTCCATGCTAGGCATTCTCAAAATTCTAGGAGGATTTCTCGACTTTAGCGACCACAAAGCATGATAGGAGTTTGCTTATAAAAATAGGACGGGGATTGTCAACTGTGCCTAGGTTGACCTCTATCAACTTGTAGACAGTGAAAGAGTCAGATAGGAGTTTACATAGAAAAGTAAAAATTAGTTGGTCGATTAGTTGCGATTAGATGCCCTTGTAAGTAGTTTGGGTGGTCAGGGCTACAGTTGTGATTCACCGATGGAGTCCTTCTGCACCGTATGTTGGTCGACTCTGATTGAGCTATTGGTTTCTAATAGGCGACTCCTATCATATTTCTTTAGTTTGATGCTCTAATTCGATGGCTTTGAGATCCATGTCGATGGGTGAAGTGTATGCATATCACCTAAATTTTAGTTTTTATAACTTTAAATATGCATGAAAAGAAGCATGTGATATGTCAAAAATTAAAATGATGATAATATAATAGGTATAGAAAATAAAGTTGACGTGTTAGAAATGTAAATGGGGCGTATATATGTAAATGCCCCTTTTCTAAATTATAAGTACATCGGCCTTTCCGGCTCGGAAGGTTCGGCAATCGCTAGTCTGCAACTGTAGGGCTTCTGCAAAACCCTAACCTCTTCCAAATCCGGGGTTCTTCTGCTCCATCGTTTTCTCATCTTCCGCAAAGGTAAAATTCCCCTTCGCCTCCACGCTACTTCGCTCTACACTCCATTTCAACTTGTTTCCATCCTCTCACGCGATTCCCGTATTTTATTTCCGGCTACTTCTCTCACTCCTCATCTTGCCGGCTTCCTCTCATACATTATCGACTATTTGGTGTTTCAAGCCATGAAGTCTTCTGTGTCTTTCGGTTTAGGATTAATTTTATAGTATCTCTGTCACGATGAAAGGGATACTGGTTATTGTGACATCTGTTTTTCGTTGTCATTTCTTCTATACGTGTAGGAGTTGAGGTTTTGTAATATGTTAACATATTCCATAAATTTATTTGGTCGGATTTTGATTGTATTGCCTGTTTCACTTAGCTTAAAGCAAACCCATTTGAATTGAAGTTGTTGTATTAGACTTGTTGGTGTTTCTGGCGTCATTTTAGACGTCCGACGTGTGTATTGGAAGTTTTGAGCAAACGTCTGACTTCTAAGGAATCAAAAGGTCTTCATTGTTGCAAATCTCCAATTAATGTTCATAACAAGTTTTGTTACGTAGGATTGCTTTTTTGGAGGTCTTGAAGATTAGATCCTTCTTCTTATTTTGTTTGGTTTAGTTTATTTTGACTGGTTTGGCTGAGCACATATTTGAATGGTTTTATATTAGCACTTTTGGCATTATTATTTCTTTTAAATAGTTTCTCAGCCATTGGTACCATAACTGCATTGTGACAGAACACATGCGTATTCTTTCCTGCCAAAAATTTCACATGGAGGATTGGATTTAGCTTCTTAACCAAAATAGAAAGAAAAAGGGGAAAAAAAAAACAAGATGAGGTGTGGTTTTCTTATTTTTTAGAAAGAGCATTCACCTATTTTAATAGTTTAATCCACCTTAATTATCTTCTTTGAGAAGTACTCAATTTACAAATCCTGTTGCACATATCATTTTGTGGTGGGTAATATTTATGGCTAATTCTTGCTTAAAATCTCTGTTTTCACTACAGGTAATTGTCCGCCAACTTTCCATAACATAACTCAAGCATGGCTTTGCCATTTACATCTTCTAAGAGACCTTTTGAACGCCATCCTAATGAGCCAAATGGAAGAAAGTGGCAAAAGACTTCTCCATCTGTTTCTCTGCCAAGTCAATTCAAAGTACCACCAGGGTCTGTAGTTTTCCGTGTGCTGTGCCCTTCTTCAAAGTCTGGAGGTGTGATTGGTAAAGGAGGTGGCATTGTTGCAAAAATACGCCACGAGACAGGTGCAAGAATAAAACTTGAAGAACTTGTTTCTGGCTGTGATGAGAGAGTTGTATCTATAAGTGGTCCTGCAAAAGATTCTGATTTTAGAAATGTCCCAAACAAGCTAGATGATAGTGATAGCAATGTTGATGGCGGTGAGGATGGTAAGGCTACTGCAGAGGATGGCAAAGAAAAGGAGGATTCTTCCATTACTGAAGATTCAAAGTCAATGAAGGCAACATCTTCAGTTCAAAAGGCTTTGCTGCTCATCTTTGAGAGAATAATTGAAGGTGAGAAAGAGAATGATGATGCAGATGAGGCTAATGGGAAACTTCCTCCATCTATAAGATTGCTGGTTTTCTCCAACCAAGTTGGCTGTCTTTTGGGAAAGGGCGGAAGTGTGATCAAGCAGATGTCGGCTGATAGTGGGGCCCATATCCGCATACTTCCCAGGGACAAGCTTCCTTTATGCGCATTACCACATGATGAAATTGTGCAGGTAATGATTTGCTTTTTCAATCCTAATGCATGCTTGAATATGCTACCCTTGTTCCCTTGGCATTCTTAGATAGTGGTTTCCTTTGATATTATTTTGGGCTGGATTTTTTTTTTTTGGGAAATAAACATACCCAGCACGCAATTCTTATATATTTACATATCTTAGTCCTACACTTTCATATTTACATATATAGTATTTTGGTGCTTTAAAATTTGCTTTTAAAAAATGTTAATAGTGCTATTTTGATGTGATATTAAACATTTGAGTGCTACGTGTGTAAATTCAAAAGTTTAGGTGTGAGAGATGTATATACATAAGTATTGTGTGCTATGTATTTAAATGCCCCCTTTTTTCCCGTGAGTGCAAAAATAGTTTTGGATCTTATTTGAACCTTTCTATTGGCGTTAGTTTCTTTGTTGCTATTATACTATCTTTCGAAGATTCAACTATTTTTTATTACTATTTTATATTCATTTTCATTGTTCAACAAGGAATATATTGAATGCGAAAACTCTAATGAATGGTGATATTTGTACATCACATTGGAGTACAGATCACTGGAAGCGTTGACTCTATAAGGAAAGCTCTCCAATCAGTTTCTCAGCATCTCATAGGGAATCCACCACGCGATCGTGATTTCCCTGGAGAAAATCCTCCTGGGTCATCATCACATCCATATGCTCCTAATCCTCGTCCGGAGTCTTTTAACACAACAAATTATCACATGCCCATTCAAGGGCCACCTTTTTCTAACAGGGCACCATTTGATGCTCCTGACATTTCGTCCTTTCCTAAGTTTCATGAAGGTCCTATACCAGGACAGATGCCTGTTGCTCCAGAGGTTCTTATCTTTCGATTGTTGTGTTCCATTGATAAGGTTGGAAGTGTGATTGGGAAGGGAGGTAATACTGTAAGGAACCTCCAGCATGAAACTGGCTGTGAGATTAAAGTCCAGGAGACATCTGCTGAGACAGAGAATCGCATTATAGTCATTTCTGGTCCCGCGGTAATACTTTCATTGTTCTTTTTTTCTTTATGCTTAATAGTTATTTTTGAAGTTTACTAAACACATATGAGCAACATTTACGTGTGGGGTTTCTTTGTTTGTTATGAATGTTTGAAGTATTTGCAGAAGGTTTTCAAAGATGGCATCAAGGCTTCATTAAAATGGTCATTATGTTTCAGAAGTTGATTTCATGAGATTTAAGAATCTATAGCCTGGTTTTTTTATCATATTTTTTCCCGTGTTAAGCAGCTGCATCATTATCATGGGGGTGAACTGGAGATTTAGGAAAATGGGAATTTCTAGCAACATGAATGCTGTTAGAACTTATTTGTTAGTATCCCATGTCTATCTAATTTTATGACTTTGTTTGCTTTTTGTTGGGAGATGGCTTGTTGGTGAGGTGGATTACTTTAGCTGTTTGGTTGAAAGGGCTTTTGAGAGGAAGTGGGAAGTTGGAAAGGAGATTCCTTGAGCTTTTTGTTTCGGAAGGGACAGTGGAAAGTTAGTTTTTTTCACCAGGACAACATTTGGTTCTGAAGTTTCTCGTTGCAAGTTTTATTATTATTATTTTTTGGACTAAATTTTTTGAGGATTGACGTTTTCTTTGGCAGTGCCTTAGCCTTGTGCATGTGTTTATGTTGAGGTGGCCCTTGCCCATTGATTCACTTATAAGGCTCATAGGTGAGAAGGGGAATAGTAAGAAAACCTTAAAAAGATTTTTTGCTATACCCCTCTTAACCCATTTTGCCACTCTCACATTACGGTGTTAGTAGAATATCACTCTCAGTAATATATGTTCTTATCAATTTATGCTCATAAACGTGTTGTCCTTGTCAAGTTATAACTGTTGGATATTTGGATGCGAGAGAGTAACATTTATATAATGTATATTTTTGTTAAAAGAGAAATAACTATCGGATTTCCACTCTGTTTTATGATACACAATGTAGAATAAGACTAAAGATGTTAACATTTCATTGAAACAACTTTGGGTTTTATTCTTAATATTAGTTGCATTTGTTTTTGGTGCTCTTTTAACTACGTAGTTTGTCAATACACATGCAAAAGTTTCTCATGTCCTGTGAAAAACAAAAGCATTGAATGTTTAAAAACATATTACATGACTTGAATCAATTGCATAAAAAAGTGTGGTTGTCTGTTTGTATTCTTTTATGGGATGACAAGTCAAACGGGCATTTAATTATCTTCAATTTTTTGCTCATTAAACCTTTCCTAGCGCTAGAAAGCTTAAAGCTGACTCTGCACTGGCTAGAAGCAATAAGTGTCATCCAAGAGTTTGGCATATGCGAAATTAGTGGAAAGTTATTTTTAAACTAAGTTCATAGTCGAGCAAGATGCATTTTTAGCCTTTGAATTGTAATTCACAAGGCATGAGCTTTAATGATATGAAGTACGATCATTGAAATATCCTTGAGCTCTTATGTTTAAGTAGATATTTTATCTGTTGACCATTGTCCTAGTTGAATTTACATTTAACTTCATTGGCTAATTCTACTTCCATAACACATGAACAGAGCCATGTGATTTATTAGACAAGGGAGTGTGATCTGGTTGCTTTATAATAGTAAAAAAAGGGTGGCAGAGAATCTGCACAATGTAGAATTTCATGAAAATCAGTAACTAAATTATGAAAGGTGTCAATATAGGCTGCTTGAATACTTAACTAAACCATAAAATTTGTGTAGAGAAAAACACCTTATTGCATCGATCCTTGTTCTGATTTGGATATTTGGAATTCAATACAATTGATTGCAAGAGTTTGATTAATCTCCCCTTCTTTACAAATTCTTATTTTTTAGTGCTCTGCGTTATGGTAAGCAAATGCCAGAGTTCAGTCACTATGTTTTTTTCTTGATCTTACTGGCACTATTTCTGCAGTATATCACTTAAATATTGGAGCGAGTTGCTGTTGAGTAATGTTCTCTGAGGGACTTTTGGTTGCCCATAGTATTTCATGACGAACTTGCTACAGATTTAATGGGGTAGGCATCACGGGCTGGCACTTGGAACAATGAACATGTATATTATCTTGAAGGATTACTTCAAGCCGTTCATCTTCATCCTTGATATCCCACCATTTGTCAGATTAGACCGGACATTAAATGCTTATGATAATTATAGGCCATTTTTCTTTTTGGCCATTTGTTCTCTTTTTTATGATTCATTTGTCAGGGCTAGCAACAAATACGTCTGGTTATACTATTCCTATATATAACCCTCTAATTTTGATGGATACAGTCTAATTTTCTTTTGTTGGAAAAGTGGGCTTTCAAGGTGACCCTTTGTGGACCTGGTGTGCCCTATCTCTTTCCATTATCTTAGAGAGATGTATGAAATAACTGAGTTTTCTTTTAGTTGTAACTTTCTTTTTGCAGATCGACAGCCCTCTCATTCTCTACTTATATCTGCTCTCCATCCAATCCAAGGTCCCATGTCGCCATTCTTCCTATTTGCCTGTCATTTGTAAACCCTTTGTTTTTTGAATAAACTGTTTTCAACTCCTAATGTAGCATGGTTTATCCTTGTCAAGGCCACCATCATATAAGTCTAGTTTTGTACTGCTTTTAGGCTTATTTTCTCAGCACTTTTGTAACCTTTCACTCTGGTTATTGGGTGTAGTTCAATTGTCTCTGAGCTTGAGGTTCACATATAGCTACTGCATATGAACTAATTGAACAGCCTTCCTTATCACATCATATTGTGAATTACTTCTTTTTTAAACTAGTTCTCTTTTCCTAACATTGTGGATTTCATGTTCTCTTACTTTCATTATTCATGTGTGTGTATATATATATATATATATATATATATATAT
>JXCR01120147.1:0-16528 GCA_002079205.1 Phalaenopsis hybrid cultivar | reverse complement strand
ATTAATCATAATAAATGGTAACAAAAATCATAATGGAATAAGAATAATAGATAAAACAAAAAATATCACAAATAAAATGAAAACGTAAAATGGATAAAAGATGTTANATCTCACTCCATATAAATAATGTCTTCAAATTTTCAATGCAAATACAATAGTTGTCAACTCCAAATCATGAGTAGGAAAATTCTTAGGTCGTTTAGGTTGGGCATTCTTTAAAGTTGATTTTGTCATGTCTTCCATGTGATATTTTTTTCTTTGTTTTTTTTAAATTTTTAAATCAATTTTTTTTATTTTTAGATCAAATTACGGTAGTTTGTAGTACGCTATCCTAGACGTATAGCCACCCTAAAGTAGTAGCGATGACTCTATAATGATATTAATCATAATAAATGGTAACAAAAATCATAATGGAATAAGAATAATAGATAAAACAAAAATATCACAAATAAAATGAAAATGTAAAATGGACAAAAAATGTTGTAGTGCTATTGCAATGTGTTATGCCTCTAGATGAATAGTGCTATTCAAAAGATTGCACAAATGTGAGTAAATAGTAGAATTGACTACAAATAAACTATACAATTACCATGTAACACAAAATTGATGACAATAAAATATAGTTTAGATAAACAACAAAAACACAATAAAATATAAAAGCCTAATATTTTCAAAATAAACATTAACTTATGGCCTGGTTGAGATTAATTTCTTGTTTTTTGTTTTTTTAAAACAAAAAATAGAAAATAGACAAAAAAAAAATTTTGGTTTTTTTTCTTCTAGTTTTAAAATTGCTTTTAAACATAAGTGGACTATTTTCAAAACCCATAAAACACCTCAAAATGTGCTTTTTGTGCTTAAAAAACAACAAAAACATGTTGGACCCTTATTAATTATTTAATTTAAATCAAAATTTTAATTAACTAACTTAATAATTATAAACTTTTAATAATAAATCTGCTTGATTAACTTAATAATTAATCAATTAAATTCATAATAATTCAAATAAAGTAATAATCATTTACATAATAACTTAATAATTATAATTTAATTAATTAATTAACTTAAAAAATTAATAAATTCATTATTTAACATAATAATTTTAAAATTCAATTAATTAACTTAATAAATTTTTTCAAATTTAATAGATCGACATAATTAATAAAAATTTTATTAGTTAACTTAATGATTGTAAAATTCAATTAATTACTAATTTAAATTAGTAATTTAGTTAATTAATATAATTAACTTACTGATAGTAAACTTATTAGTTATTTAATTTCAATTAATATTTTTAAAATTAATTTAATTAACTTGATAATTATAAAATTAATTAATTTGTCATTTCAATCACTAATTATTTAATTAATAATTATAAAATTAAATTTATGTTAATAAAATGTTAATGATTTAATTAATTAACATAATAATTATAAATTTAATTAATTATGATCATTAAATTAATAATTATAGCCTTATTAATTATTTAATTTCAATCAATAAAAAAATTAATTAATTTAATAAACATAAATTTAAGGAATTAATAATTTCAATATAGTATAAAATTATTATTTATTTAATCTCAATTAATAATTGTAAAATTTGATAATAAAGCTTCCAAATTAACTTAATAATTAATCAATTCATCCCATAATATTTTTTAAAAAATATTNGAAAACGAAGGAAAACCTATAAATTATGGGGAAATGCGTATAGCAACTTCGATCGATATATTACATTTCAATCATCTTTGGGNGAAAACGAAGGAAAACCTATAAATTATGGGGAAATGCGTATAGCAACTTCGATCGATATATTACATTTCAATTATCTTTGGGGCCTTACATCTCCTCTTCTTGGTGGAAAATGTCAGAGAGAATGGCGGGAAAGAGAGGAGGGGAGCAGAGTGTGAGGGCTTCCATGGACAAGGTATCCCCGGCAGAGTTCCGCTGAAGCTGCAGAAAGGATGAGTAGGCGAGAGACTTGTCTGCACATATTAGGGTTTTGATTTCTTCGATCTCTTGCTTGACGGCTTCGGCCATGGAACACGAAGAGCCAGCCAACCATTAGCGCCTAGCTTGAAGAATGAAGTAGTTTTACTCTTAGTACTGTGTTAGGTAAGTTATAATCTCCTTTTTCGCGCCAAAGAGGAAGAGGATAGGTGGCCATGTACGCGTTTAAGCCAAATGAAAATTTATATTTACATATAACCTTTTCATATTTTTTATTGTTGCATGTTAAAAGATTTGATGTGATAGTATGATAATTTAATGTCTTGATATTAAAAAAAGATCTAACACTCNTTCGGCCATGGAACACGAAGAGCCAGCCAACCATTAGCGCCTAGCTTGAAGAATGAAGTAGTTTTACTCTTACTACTGTGTTAGGTGAGTTATAATCTCCTTTTTCGCGCCAAAGAGGAAGAGGTGGGTGGCCATGTACGTGTTTAAGCCAAATGAAAATTTATATTTACATATAACCTTTTCCTATTTTTTTAAGTGATAGTATGATAATTTAATGTCTTGATATTAAAAAAAGATCTAACACGTAAATAATAGAGAAGTAACTAGAGTAAACATCATAACTTTTAGGTGATAAAACCTAGGAAAGGGAAAAGAAACTATAGTTTAACTCAGTCAAAACAGTACACTATGTAATTTTAAACATACATGTCTATTAAATTAGAAAAGATAGAATTACAAAGCCGATAATCATGGATATATAATAATTATAATTAGGCTACATTAATGTGGTTCTTGATTATAAATGGCAATAATCAACCACAAAAGTCACAACTAATTGCTATGAATACAATAAATGGTCATATAGGATGTAATCGGTGGTTACAATAGTGGTACTTAGTCACAAAGGTCGTAGTTAGAGGCTTTAATAAAAGTAGTTTGTCGCAAAAACTGTAGTTGGTTGCTACAAAGGCAGCAGTTGAATGTAAAAATTGTAATTAATTATAACAGAAGTTGGTCACACTATTCATAGTTAGAAACTGTAAAAGCAAAAGTTGGCTACAATGGGCATGATTGGTTGCTACAAAATAGTTATTAGTCATAAATGTTGTAGACTGTGGCAACAATAGCAACAATTAACCAAATAGGCTATATTTGGAAACTGTGATAATAGTAGTTCGCCAGAAAAGTTGTAGTTGGTTGCTACAAATGCAATAGTTTGTCATAAAAGTTGTACTTAATGACTAAATAGTGACAGTTGATCGCAAATGTTGTAATTAAAAATTATAACAATAGTTGTTGTCTACAAAATCGTAGTTAGTTACTACAAAGACGGAAGATAATCATAAAGGTTATGGTCGATGTTTTTAATAGGAGCGGTTGGCGACAAACGTCTTAGCTGGAAACTACAATAGTAGTAGTTTGCCATAAAGATTGTAGTTTGTTGTTATAAAGGCAATAGTCTGTCATAAAGACTTTAGTTGGTGGATATAATAGCAATAGTTGAACACATAAATCATAGTTGGAAATATTAACAGTAGTAGTTGGCTGCAAAAAACATAATTGATTGCTACAAAGGGAGTAGTGGTCATAAAGACTAAAGTTAGTGGTTGTAATAGCAATAGTCGGCTCATTAAAGAAATTCTCATTAATCTCATTATTGTTTGACTCAAACTTTTCTTGTACAAGTCTAGAAAAGTCATATTATATTGGATTTTTAGTGTGTTTTGTATCATAGATATCATCTAACCCGAAGCTTTCTTAATTCTCTCCTAAAAAAATGCTTGAATAATCAACTGTGAAAATATTGCATCANATTCTCTATAGGGATAATTATAATTGAGATGCTTACATTAAAATAAACTGATAAAATAAAAAAATAAAAAAAACTAAAGTAAAATCATTTAACAAAAAAAAAAACTAATTATAGACTCGTTGCCTAGCCTCTCTTTACAATTTATCATCCCTTCCCTTACATAAAATATCGTCAATTGTAGACTGCTAGCAAGTGCAATTGTNATGATCATGGATATATAATAATTATAATTAGGCTACATTAATGTGGTTCTTGATTATAAATGGCAATAATCAGCCACAAAAGTCACAACTAATTGCTATGAATACAATAAGTGGTCATATAGGATGTAATCGGTGGTTACAATAGTGGTACTTAGTCACAAAGGTCGTAGTTAGAGGCTTTAATAAAAGTAGTTTGTCGCAAAACCTGTAGTTGGTTGCTACAAAGGCAGCAGTTGAATGTAAAAATTGTAATTAATAATGACAGAAGTTGGTCACATTATTCATAGTTAGAAACTGTAAAAGCAATAGTTGGCTACAATGGGCATGATTGGCTGCTACAAAAATATTTATTAGTCATAAATGTTGTAGATTGTGGCAACAATAGCAACAATTAACCAAATAGGCTATATTTGGAAACTGTGATAATAGTAGTTCGCCAGAAAAGTTGTAGTTGGTTGCTACAAATGCAATAGTTTGTTATAAAAGTTGTACTTAATGACTAAATAGTGACAGTTGATCACAAATGTTGTAATTAAAAATTATAACAATAGTTGTTGTCTACAAAACCGTAGTTAGTTACTACAAAGACGGAAGATAATCATAAAGGTTATGGTTGATGTTTTTAATAGGAGCGGTTGGCGACAAACGTCTTAGCTGGAAACTACAATAGTAGTAGTTTGCCATAAAGATTGTAGTTTGTTGTTATAAAGGCAATAGTCTGTCATAAAGACTTTAGTTGGTGGATATAATAGCANTCGACCATCTGATGATCCGATTAGGAGAGTAGATGTTTCAGATTCGACTTGTGTTAAGAAAGACAGAGGTAGGCCTAGGAAGACTTGGGCTTATTGTATAAAAAAATTATCTTAATTTACTAGAACTAAATAAAAATATGACACTAAATAGGACGCAATGGAGAAAAAGAATTCATGTAGCCGACCCCACATAGTGGGATTAAGGATTTGTTGTTGTTGTTGTTGTATTAATATTTTAGTGTTACATGTGAGGGCAACTAACGTTTAAGTTTGGGGATTTTGATGTGTAGAAAGATATGCTTAATTTTTTTTATATTTTANGCAATGGAGAAAAAGAATTCATGTAGCCGACCCCACATAGTGGGATTAAGGCTTTGTTGTTGTTGTTGTTGTATTAATATTTTAGTGTTACATGTGAGGGCAACTAAAGTTTAAGTTTGGGGATTTTGATGTGTAGAAAGATATGCTTAATTTTTTTTATATTTTGCATATTTTTATGGATGAAATTGCATTTTAAAGAAAGGTATCTTTATGTTTTTCTTGCAGGTACAACATGTATTAGAAGTGGATCAAAGTGAAGAAGAAATGAAGCAAAGTGGATGGGAATTGGAGCTAAGGAGGACCCAAGTGATTGATGCATTGGCGCCAGATTTTTTTGGCGTCTAAGCGCTAGTCCCAGCCTAGGAATCCAAGAGGTTGGTGCAGAGACTCTTGGGCGCCTAGGCGCCCACACCAGCTTGGCAGACAAAGAGCCGGGCGCCTAGTCGTCTGCCCCATGGCGCCAGAAACTACCTGGGTTGTTTTCAGTTGTTCTCCTACACTATGTGGGGAGATATTCAACACAATAAAGAGGTTCTTTGTTGAAGGATAGGGAGTCTTCTTTCAGTTCTTTTGAAAATCTTTAGTCAGTGCTTTGTTGTAGGAGAGAGTACGAGAGCATTTATGAGTAAATTGGAGAGAAATTCAATTGCTAAGTGAGGAGACACTTGAGGAGAGCAGCAAAGGGGATTAGGAGATCCTTTGGGAAGCATTCTCAAAACTTTGTATAGGGGAAAAGCTAAGTATTGTGTATTCTTGTTATTGTATTTCTGTAAACACAATTCTATAGTGGATTTACTTGTTTTCAAAGATGTTTTATGGTACTTTCTCAATGCTTTTTGAGTAGTCTATCTACCTTTCCCTTGTGGTGATTAAGTAGGAAATGTAGGAACTAAAGAATACTTTTAAATTTGTTTTTTTAAATTTATAATGTGATGAGTAACCTTCCAGTCTTCATTCGTTTTTCTTTCAGGTCAAATGATTAATTAAGATGTGTTGTGATTCATAATGACTCAGGAGAGCTATGGTAAAACAACTAAGTTATTCACATTGATCTATAGGGCATGGCGAAGTACTTTGTAGGGAGATGCAAGTGTTAGGGATACAATCTTTAATGGGTTCAAATTGAGGTTTAAGGAATTAAAACCAACTTAACTTATATTCTTTATGCACTCGGGAGAGGTTAAAGAAAAGGGTTGATCCTATTTGTCACTAGCTTCATTCACAATTTGCATTTTTTTATTCCATTCACTCCGCTTAGATCATTGCAAGGGAATGTAGTTTTATAACTTGATTATCATCAATCCAAATGTATCATGTAGAATTTTAGGAGTAGTTTGTAATTCAGTAGGACTAGTTAGCACAACATTCAACCAATTTAACTTCCAAGCTAAGAATTATTTAGTAGGGTAGAACTTTTCTTAAACTTAAACACCTTGCTTCATGTGGGTTCGATAACCTGAACTCAAAAATCGTATATTACAAAAGCGATACGTACACTTACGTAAGGCCCCCAGAGTGCAAGTGCACCAAGATTTAAATTAAGGCCGCATCAATGGTGTGCCCTTTTCATGGTTATAAGTATGGTTCATTAATATTCCTCATTTATCTCCCCCACTTTATTTAGCTAATCATCATGATAATGGTTTTCTAAATGAATGAGACAATTAACTAAACTAATTTTTATCCAATATGTTTCTAGTTAAGAAAGAAAATATGTCGAGGAAGGTGGGAATGAGGGTTTTAACCTACACTAGCTTTACATAAACATGAGAAACTACCAAAGGGAACAAACCACTTAGCATAATTTTTTTAGTAAAAAATAGTGAAACTTTAACAATAATACTTAAGGAAAACAATAAAAAAGGTTAAGAAGGCTCACGCAAAGTTAAAATTGATGGAATGATAATAGCTTCTTATTATAAAGATTGAGTGATTTTGTTGTTTGCAAATTTTCCTCATTCCAAAGATATTAATCTCCTCACAATCAAACCTTAATGTTAATCTCAAAGTTACTCGGTCGATTAGAGTGCAAACAACATCAAGCCACTATACAATCTCACAAGTTTGAGCCAATGAACCAAAGTTGGCAATCCTTAGCAGCACAGAAGAGCTAGAACCAAAGATGTTTCCTTTGAAAAACTAAAGATCACCCCTAGGAGCTACTAATAAGCGAGATGAACTGACACTAAAAAACAATGGCAAATTTTTTTAAGGAAAATAGATATTAATTTTCTTTTATTAGCCTCTACGGCTTTTGATAGACTTTGCATAAATAATTGGTTAGTAGTTCCGGTTAATGTCCAAAGAATTGTTAAACTGGCCTACATGCAGATAACAAGTGGCCATTCTTTCCTAGAACCTCTATATAAAAAAAGCAGAAATGTCATTCCTCTACTCTCTGCCACCATAATAGTTGTCAATAAATAGCCACCTTGACCTAAAAACCAATTAAAATCATTTCCACGAAGCCCTTTCCCTAGCCTCCTTCAAAGCAGTCAATGGAATAAACTAGTCTTATCGAAGTTGGGTTGGATGTTCGCCTAAGCACACCAGAGAGGCAACAAGAGATGAGGCTCTAGCGTGTCCAACACCTCATAGGCCTAATGACTCATCGTTTCAGACGAAGGTGGCTTTAACTCTCATGTATAAGAAGGTGGCCCGGTCAAGGAGTGCTAGAACTCATCTCTTTATAATATCCCTTATGGCAATGATGAAGAACTTCTTGGCCCCTTTAGGGTCCTAGTCATCTCTGAAAGAACATTAAGAAGAAACACCAAAAGCTAAGTGCTCCAAATGTAATATTTTCAACAAATGAAAAAATGAAGAAGAGAAAATGACAAGTCATCTCCCCAACAATATGATTTCCTCACTTTCTTCCTACTCCATTTTCTCTTTTTGTTTTTTTAAGTTTCATCTCAATTACTACCTCTCCAAGACATACACTCAGCATCAAAAAAATTGACAGTTAACAACAATAAGCAAGGTGCGGACAAAAGACCTGAATCGCCTCAAACGTCGTAGACAGGGAGTTAAACGGGTTGTCCATGGCATAGTAAACAGCTCCCAGAATGGCATCAATGCAGCATTCAATAATGAAGCCATCTAATTGCTGAATCGAAAAGCACCAAACCCCCAAATTACAGATAGCCTGAAATCCAAACAAAAACAGTCAGCCATAAATTAAAAATTGGCCTACATCACACAATATCGGTAACAACCAACCTTCATTTTCGTGGTCACAATTAGCCTCGCAAGGGAATCCAGAGCAGATCGAGATGCATCTTCTGGTTGAACCGCCAGTAACAAAATGGATAAAAGTCTTCAAATAGGTTTTTAAACATGAAACCACTGAAAAAAAGTTCGTTGTAAACCTGGAATGGAGGACACTAGTGATGGGTGGTACATCATGAAACCTAAGCATTTCAGAGCTTGAGCAGCACTGGAAAACGAAGGAAAACCTATAAATTATAGGGAAATGTGTATAGCAACTTCGATCGATATATTACATTTCAATTATCTTTGGCGCCTTACATCTCCTCTTCTTGGTGGAAAATGTCAGAGAGAATGGCGGGAAAGAGAGGAGGGGAGCAGAGTGTGAGGGCTTCCATGGACAAGGTATCCCCGGCAGAGTTCCGCTGAAGCTGCAGAAAGGATGAGTAGGCGAGAGACTTGTCTGCAGATATTAGGGTTTTGATTTCTTCGATCTCTTGCTTGACGGCTTTGGCCATGGAACACGAAGAGCCAGCCAACCATTAGCGCCTAGCTTGAAGAATGAAGTAGTTTTACTCTTAGTACTGTGTTCGGTAAGTTATAATCTCCTTTTCGCGCCAAAGAGGAAGAGGATAAATTGCCATGTACGTGTTTAAGCCAAATGAAAATATTTTTTATTGTTGCATGTTAAAAGATTTGATCTGATAGTATGATAATTTAATTTCTTCATATTAAAAAAAATCTAACACACACAAATATTAGAGAAGTAACTGAGTAAACACTTAACTTTTAGGTGATAAAACCTATAAAAGGGAAAAAAAAAAACTATAGNAATCTCCTTTTTCGCGCCAAAGAGGAAGAGGATAAATGGCCATGTACGTGTTTAAGCCAAATGAAAATATTTCTTATTGTTGCATGTTAAAAGATTTGATCTGATAGTATGATAATTTAATTTCTTGATATTAAAAAAAGATCTAACACACACAAATATTAGAGAAGTAACTGAGTAAACACATAACTTTTAGGTGATAAAACCTATAAAAGTGAAAAAAAACTATAATTTAACTCAATCAAAATAGTACACTATGTAATTTTAAACATACATGTATATTAAATTAGAAAAGATAGAATTACAAAACTGATAATCATGGATGTATAATAATATTTTATATATAATAATTATAATTGGGCTACAATAATGTGGTTTTTGGTTATAATGGCAATAATCAGCCACAAAAGTCATAACTAATTGCTATGAATACAATTAGTGGTCGTATAGGATGTAATCGGTGGTTGCAATAGTGGTACTTAGTCACAAATGTCGTAGTTGGAGGCTTTAATAAAAGTAGTTTGTCGCAAAAACCGTAGTTGGTTGCTACAAAGGCAGCAGTTGAATATAAAAATTGTATTCGATAATAACAGCAGTTGGTCACACTATTCATAGTTAGAAATTATAAAAGCAATAGTTGGCTACAATGGTCATGGTTGGTTGCTACAAAAATAGTTATCAGTCATAAAGGTTGTAGATTGTGGCAACAATAGCAGCAGTTAACCAAAGAAGCTATAGTTGGAAACTGTGATAGTAGTAGTTCACCAAAAAAACTATGGTTGGTTGCTACAAATGCAATAATTTGTCGTAAAAGTTGTACTTAATGACTACAATAGTGGTAGTTGATAAAAAATGTTGTAATTAAAAGTTATAACAGTAGTTGTTGTCTACAAAATCGTAGTTAGTTACTACAAAGACAGAAGATGATCATAAAGGTTATGGTCGATGTTTTTAAAAGGAGCGATTCGCGACAAACGTCGTAGCTAGAAAGAATAATAGTAGTAGTTTGCCACAAAGATTGTAGTTTGTTGTTATAAAGACAATGTATGTCATAAAGACTTTAGTTGGTGGTTACAATAGTAACAGTTGAACACAAAAATCATAGTTGGAAACATTAACAGTAGTAGTTANTTGTAGATTGTGGCAACAATAGCAGCAGTTAACCAAAGAAGCTATAGTTGGAAACTGTGATAGTAGTAGTTCGCCAAAAAAACTAAGGTTGGTTGCTACAAATGCAATAGTTTGTCATAAAAGTTGTACTTAATGACTACAATAGTGGTAGTTGATAAAAAATGTTGTAATTAAAAATTATAACAGTAGTTGTTGTCTGCAAAACCGTAGTTAGTTACTACAAAGACAGAAGATGATCATTAAGGTTATGGTCGATGTTTTTAATAGGAGCGGTTGGCGACAAACGTCGTAGCTAGAAACAATAATAGTAGTAGTTTGCCACAAGGATTGTAGTTTGCTGTTATAAAGACAATGTATGTCATAAAGACTTTAGTTGGTGGTTACAATAACAATAGTTGAACACAAAAATCATAGTTGGAAACATTAACAGTAGTAGTTATGGCTGCAAAAATCATAATTGGTTGCTACAAAGGGAGTAGTGGTCATAAAGACTAAAGTTAGTGGTTGTAATAGCAGTAGTCGGCTCATTAAAGAAATACTCATTAATGTCATTATTGTTTGACTCAAACTTTTCTTGTATAAGTCTAGAAAAGTTATATTATATTGGATTTTTAGTGTGTTTTGTATCATAGATATCATATAACCTGCGAGCTTTCTTAATTCTCTCCTACAAAAATGCTTGAATAATCAATTGTGAAAATATTGCATCCACATCACTATAATGAATAACAACTCCAACTTCTCCATCTCTTGAATTGGACTCTCATCAGATGTGACAAAACAAGTTGACACCCCAATAAATTTTCTTCTCAAAGCTTTGGCTACCACATTTGCCTTAGCGGGTTGATATATAACATTCAGATTATAATCTTGGAACAACTCCAACCACCTTCTCTATCTCAAGTTCAACTCCTTCTGAGTGAAGATGTACTTCAAGCTTAAATGATTTGTATATATCTCACATCTCACTCCATATAAATAATGTCTTCAAATTTTCAATGCAAATACAATAGTTGTCAACTCCAAATCATGAACAGGAAAATTCTTAGGTGGCTTAGGTTGGGCATTCTTTAAAGGTGATTTTGTCATGTCTTCGATGTGATATTTTTTTGCTTTGGTTTTTTTAATTTTTTAAATCTTTTTTTTCTATTTTTAGATCAAATTACAGTAGTTTGTAGTACGCTATCCTAGACGTACAACCACCCTAATGTAGTAGCAATGACTTTATAATGATATTAATCATAATAAATGATAAAAAAATCATAATGGAATAAGAATAATAGATAAAAAAAAATCACAAAAAAAATGAAAACATAAAATGGATAAAAGATGTTGTAGTGCTATTGCAATGTGTTATGCCACTAAATGAATAGTGTTATTCAAAAGATTGCACAAATGTGAGTAAATAGTAGAATTTACTACAAATAAACTATACAATTACCATGTAACACAAAATTGATGACAATAAAATATAGTTTAGATAAACAACAAAAACACAATAAAATATAAAAGCCTAATATTTTCAAAATAAACATTAACTTAGAGGCTCGTTGAAATCAATTTCTTATTTTTTGTTTTTTTTTTAAATACAAAATAGAAAAAAAATGTTTGTTGGTTTGTTTTTTCTTTTATTTTTAAAATTGTTTTTAAACATACGTGGACTGTTTTCAAAACCCATAAAACACCTGAAAATGTGTTTTTTTTTTGCTTTAAAAATAGCAAAAGCATGTTGGACCCTTATTAATTATTTAATTTAAATAAACAATTTAATTAATTAACTTAATAATTATAAACTTTACATAATATATAAACTTGATTAACTTAATAATTAATCAATTAAATTCATAATAATTCAAATAAAGTAATAACCATTTACATAATAACTTAATAATTATAATTTATTTAATTAATTAACTTTTTAAAAATAATAATTTCATTAATTAACATAATAAATTTAAAATTCAATTAATTTACTTAATAATTTTTTTTAATTTAATTGATCGACATAATTAATAAAAAATTAATTAATTAACTTAATGATTGTAAAATTCAATTAATTACTAATTTAAATTAGCAATTTAATTAATTAATAAAATTAACTTAATAATTGTAAACTTATTAGCTATTTAATTTCAATCAATAATTATAAATTAAATTAATTAACTTGATAATTATAAAATTAATTAATTAGTAATTTCAATCAATAATTAATTAATTAATAATTATACAATTAAGTTTACTTTAATAAAATTTTAATGATTCAATTAATTAACATAATAATTATAAATTTAATTAATTAAGATCATTAAATTAATATTTATAACCTTATTAATTATTTAATTTCAATTAATAAAAAAATAAATTAATTAATTTAACAAATATAAATTTAAGGAATTAATAATTTCAATATAGTGTAAAATTATTATTTATTTAATCTCAATTAATAAATGTAAAATTTAATAATAAAGCTTTTAAATTAACTTAATAATTAATCAATTCATCCCATAATTTTTTTTAAAATATTAATAATTTAATTAATTTGCTTAATAGTTATAATTTAATTAATTAGTTAACTTAATTAAATATTTAAACTTTAATTAATTAACATAATAAATATAAATATTAATTAATTAGCTTAATCATTTATAAATTTAATTAATTAATAACTTTAATTAATTAGTTTAATAATTATAAACTTATTAATCACTTAATTTTTATTAATAATTATAAATCAAATTAATTTACTTAATAATTATAAATTTAAATAATTAATAATTTAAATAATCAACTTAGTTAACTAAATAATTTAAAACTTATTAATTATTTACTTTCAGTTAATAATTTAATTAGTTAACTTTAAAATTATAAAATTTAAGTAATAAATCAACTTAATTTTTTTAAAAAATATTTTTTCATTTAAATAAATAAAAAATATACGACCAAACATGTTATATATATATATATATATATATTTATTTATTTACTAGACACATTTTTTAAAGATGAAAAAAATAATAATAAAATAGACTGAAAATAAAAACAAATAGAAATTACAAAGTGATCACAAGCAGATCATCCTTAACAGATTTTTTTCATCAAATTCACGATAAAATTTTACTAATTGTAATGTGAAAGCATGGTGTATACATTTGAAAGAGACAATGCTAACTAAGATTAATATCAAATTTTAAATTAAGTTAATTACTAATTCCACTTAAAACAAAATTTTCCCGTTAACAATTAGTTTTTTAGGAAATTTTTAAGAAAATGGAAAAAAATATAGGGTTTTCAATAATTGATAAAATTTATTTGATCTATAGATTATATAGATTTTTTTTAACTTACATTAGATTTGCTTAATGATTATTGTCAAATGAGGATGTCTCTTCTTCTAAATCTTCACATAGACTCAAGGACCATCTAGTTTTCCTTTTAAAATTAATGTTAATCTAAACCATGCAAAAGATTCCATAAAACTATTTTTCTCTTTATATTATGGCTTTTCGAACGCCATATTCTTATATTTTCAAAAGAATTGAGTGTTATCTCCATGTTCCATTAATTTCTTATTGAAATTGCTATATCATAGTTATTTTTAAACTATACTCATCTAAAATGCATTTAAATTACATTCAAGGTTAAGAAAATAAATTACAAAAATTTGAAAATATACTCAATTAGAAGATAATACTCATATCAGACTCTGAAGATAAATTTTTCTTCTCATGTTCTCCACTTGCACATGCACATGGTGTTCTTCTCACTCTCACTCACTCTACTCACTAACAATTGGCTTAGATTAAGCCCTTTTGTTCTCCTTATGTCGAGAGACTGCACTCTATATTTTGTAGCTCTAATTTTTTCTTGTGCTAGCATTAAGACATTGTAGATGTAGTGTTGTGACACTTGAAAGACATCACATTGAAGCTAAAAAAGTGACATTGCAACTCTATGATTTTTGGTCGCTATCTTAAATTTGAGGCTTTTAACACAATGACACACCGATGCTACAAGCACTATTGCCGTCTTATCTCAAATTTATTGTTCTATTAAATTCATACACAAACACCGGACAAAGACACCATGAAAGCACAAAATAATCTTATATTTAAAAAAAAAGATATAATTTTTATGCATTTTAATTACTTAACGACACCAAGCATCATAGCATGTGATAGCCATATTATCAGTGTAATTGAAAGCTCTTATAAGACATAAAAAAAAAGAAGTTTTCTTTGGTAGTTTACATTTTTTACTCTTCTTATCATCATTTTTTTTTATTTGCTCTCTTATAAAGTTCAAGGCTGCTGCTTATTTCCACATGATGAAAAAGGTACATTTATTACTTGATTGTTTTTTTTACTATAAATAAAATGTTGTGTTAAAGTAAACCGAATAAAAATAATCAAATATGTTGAAGAAATTAGGTTGCATTAAGGCTCGCCTTACTTTAGGCAATTAAGAAGATGATGTCCCAAAACATTATAAAAGTGATGTTATAAGTTATATTGCTTCATATTTGAGGCATTAAATCACTATAAAATCTAATAATAAAAAATATCAAATTTATGATCCATTATAAGACTTAAATCACAACTTGTAGGGTTAAGTGGGAGTGTAGAATGTGTTTAACAATCGAACCATTACGAGCCATTCTAGTTTTCATATTATATGGAAACATATCAATTCATTTGTTTCCATTTAAGAATAGAGGTGCCAATGATGAGGAATGCCTACTTTGAGTAAGACCTGGTGATAATGGTAAGTAANTTACGAGCCATTCTAGTATTCATATTATATGGAAACATATCAATTCATTTGTTTCCATTTAAGAATAGAGGTACCAATGATGAGGAATGCCTACTTTGAGTAAGACCTGGTGATAATGGTAAGTACATGAGCTATCCATGAGAATATAAAGATAACATGGATATATAAGATATATTATCTTTCAACAAGAATTTTAACATAAAAAAAATATAATTAATATTTCTAATGAACTCAAAAGAAACTCTAATAAGGGGAATTAACATTTCCAATGAACTCACTTAAAATTCTAATAAGTGGAATCAAGCTAGCTTCACCTTTCATTTCATACAAGTAACAACTTATGTTATTCAATCTAATATAATTTTTTAAAACAGCTTGTTATGTCCATATAAATATTAAAATAAACATTCATCTATAAGTTTTGTAAGGAAAAAAAAAACATTTCTTAGAACTTCATAATTCCATTGCATAATTGATGTTCATCTTATAACTNTATGTTATTCAATCTAATATAATTTTTTAAAACAGCTTGTTATGTCCATATAAATATTAAAATAAACATTCAAAAAAAAAACATTTCTTAGAACTTCATAATTCCATTGCATAATTGATGTTCATCTTATAACGTAAGATATATTCTAGATTATAATACATCAAATGCTTCTCTATTTGCATAAATAGAAAGCAGAGAGATAGGCATGGGAGCCTCGTAATTATATCTTTGCTTCAAATTTTGAACATCTCACCTTGAAAAAAGAATCTATCTAAATAAATATTTTCATAATAATCAATATCTTTCTTCATTAACTCCACCTTAATTGAAGTTATTGTTGGTAATATTTCTTTTCATATTTAAATAATAAAGTTAAGTTGAATCTTTTTAAATCCAAATGATAATCATGATGGTAAGTATTCTCTTCCATAAAAAGGTTTTAAGGTGATTTGATTGGCAATAAACTAAGTGAAATTGGATTGCTTTTATTTTGTTATTTAATTTAATGAAAGGTCACTAAACTGACTGACAAAGATTGGATATTTCTAACTTATTATTTTTTTTTGCATAGTGTGAAATGTGACTCAATGGAAAATTGATTAGTATAAACTTCAAGAATGTCCCCGTAGAATTTATAAAAAGATGTTACTATATTATTCTTTTTCTCATTAAAATTTATGGCTTATCTAGGAACTTGTTATTGTGATATCTGCATTTAATATTTTTTTGCCATTGTTTATTAATTGCATTTTGGAATTAAACTTTATGAACATAACTTTTATTTATATGTCACACTAATAAATGTCTCAAATAATAAACACATACAAAATGATCTAGATGACAACTGAGTAACTAGCTTATGTTGACTTCGAAGAGGAATTCTATTTCAATAAATTTAGAAATAGATTATTTGATTTACTAATAAAAAAAATATTATTTAAAAATAGTTCCCTTTTTAAAGTTTAAGCTATAAAAATTTGAGATGATAAAAAATGACAAACTTTATGATGATATATATTCGAGGAGGCTAACTATAAAG
>JXCR01120146.1:150829-186698 GCA_002079205.1 Phalaenopsis hybrid cultivar | reverse complement strand
GCTCCTATTTGACACAATATAAATTGAACTAATTCATTTTATCCATTCACCATAATTTTTTGGCAAGGAGAAGGATGCTTTCTTATTTATTGAATATCACAATTAAACCCTACTTAATATCCCTAGTTATTTATTAGTTATTAAAGTTATCAATTTATTTCATTTGCCTATTAGTGACAGATAAGCAAATTGAACGTCATTATTGTGATTAAAGTATTGTTTTTCTAAAGTCTTAGTCCGTAATTCTAAACTACTCCCTGTGGGATCGATATCTAGGACTTCATTAGATTCTTATATTACTTGAGCGATATGTATACTTGCGTTGATAAGTGTGACTTTACAACTATTGAATATTTAATATGTCCATATTTATCTTATATTTTATTGCATATATAAAGTTGTTGTCAATTTTTTGGCGCAGTTGTTGGGAAGTGATTGAGTGAGTGAGTAAAATCACGATCAGAGCAACAGACAAATTAGGATTATTAGAAAATTTTTACTTAATTGCAACTTATTTTTATATTAGTTAATTATATTACTGAGTACTGATTTCAAATTGTATGCATAAATTTGAACCTGAAAATTTTATACCCTACAATTCAGAATTAGAACGCACTGTTAGAAGGGTTAGAAAGTTAAGAAGAGAACCTATAAATTCTGATACAATGGAAAACAACCTGAACAATCAAGGAATAGAGAATGAACACCAACCTAGACCTCTAAGAGATTATGCAAATCCTACAGCATACGAGATTCACTTATCTATCCAAAATCCCGATGTAGATGACTAATTCATTTGAGCTTAAACCTGCTATTATCCAAATGGTACAAAATAATCAATTTGGAGGTACACCAAATGAAGATCCGAACTTACATCTTGCTAGTTTTTTAGAACTGTGTGCTACTTTTAAATATGACAATCTCAAATGATGCTGTTAGACTTAGACTTTTTCCATTTTCACTGAGAGATAAAGCTAAGATGTGATTAAATTCGTTAGCACCAGGATCTATTAGAAATTGGGGAGAACTTTCACATAAATTTCTATCCAAATATTTCCCTTCATCCAAAACTGCTAAACTTAGAAATGACATAACAAAATTCTGTCAGATTGATGAAGAGTCAATATATTAAGCTTATTCATTATAAGATAACATCATTTTGTCAGATTGATGGAGAGTCAATATATGAAGCTTGGGAGAGATTTAAATATATTCTTAGGAAGTGTCCTCATCATTCGTTACCAGATTGGTTAATAATTCAAACTTTTTATAATAGATTAGTGAGATCTCTTAGATCGATTATAGATGCTGCGGCTGGTGGTTCTTTAATGCCAAAACCTTTTGATGAGGCTTATTCATTAATAGAAGAGATGGCTACCAACAATTTACAATGGCCTCTGAGCGGGTAAATCCTAAAAGAGTAGCTAGTATCCATGATTATGATGCAATATCTATGTTAGCTTCGCAGATTGCTGCAATATCAAAGAAATTAGATCATTATGGGATGAATTATTCTTCAACACCTCCCATGATAGAAGAGACTTCATCTGAGCAATTTGTGGATGCTCAACCTTCATATGAGACCTTAAATGTTATTAATAGATCCAACAACCCATATTTAAACTATTATAACTCAAGTTGGAAAAATCATCCAAATTTTAATTGGAATAATAATTCTTCTACAGATCAACAATGGGCAAACAACCCAATGAACCCATTAGGAAATTCATCAAACCAATGAAATGTTAACTATAGACCCTCTTATCCTCCAAGATTTAGTAGTAATACTCAAATTAAGGAGAAGAAGTTGTCTATGGAAGAGCTGATATTAAACATGATTAAACAGTAACACTCAAATTAAGGAAAAGAAGTTGTCTATGGAAGAGCTGATATTAAACATGTCAAGGAAATCAATTACAAATTCAAGGAAATCAATTACAAAATCAAGGAACTGCTATTAAGAACACTCAAATTAAGGAGAAGAAGTTGTCTATGGAAGAACTGATATTAAACATGGGTCAACAGTTATAGAATCAAGCAATTACAGATTCAAGGAAATCAATTACAACATCAAGGAACTGCTATTAAGAATATTGAAAAACGTATCTATGGAAGAGCTGATATTAAACATGGGTCAACAATTATAGAATCAAGGAAATCAATTATAGATTCAAGGAAATCAATTACAACATCAAGGAACTGCTATTAAGAATATTGAGAACCAATTAAGGGGAAGAGCTGATATTAAACATGGGTCAACAATTGCAGAATCAAGGAAATCAATTACAAATTATAGAGCTGATATTAAACATGGGTCAACAATTACAGAATCAAGGAAATCAATTACAAATTCATGAAATTACAAAATCAAGGAACTGCTATTAAGAATATTGAAAATCAATTAGGGCATATCGCTACTATGCTTAGTAACCGAACATTGAGAACTTTTCCTAGTACTGTGGAACTTAAAGATCAAGGAAAAGAATAGATAAAAGTGATACAATTACGAAGTGGAAAAGAATTGGAAACAAGAGTGCAAAAAGAAATCAAGGAAAAGAACAGATAAAAGCGATACAATTACGAAGTGGAAAAGAATTGGAGACAAGAGTGGACCAAGGAAAAGAACAAATCAAAGCGATACAATTACGAAGTGGAAAAGAATTGGAAACAAGTATGAAAAAAGAAACAAAAACTGAAAAAGAGAAAGTGGATACCGAAAAAGAAAATGACCATGAATACCCAAATTTAGAGTATCCATTTACACCAATGAAAATTATTGTGGAGAAACTTCCACCACCGTTTCTTCAAAGATTGAAGCAACACAAACAGAATAAATAATTTTCCAAATTTTTTAAATTTTTTAAGAAATTAACAGTAAACATTCCCTTCGTAAAAGCTTTAGAGCAAATGCCCAATTATGTGAAATTTATTAAAGATATTCTGAACAAGAAAAAGAAGTTCACGGATAATCAAATTGTTGCACTTAGCGAAGAGTGTAGTGTAATTATTCAAAAAAGCTTCCTGAAAAATTAAAAGATCTTGGCAGTTTCACTATACCGTGTGCGATAGGTGAAAAATTTTATGAAAGATCTTTATGTGATTTGGGAGCCAGCATTAATTTTATGCTTATCGATGAAAAATTTTATGGAAGAGCTTTATGTGATTTGGGAGCCAGCATTAATCTTATGCCTATATCAATTTTCAAAAGACTAGGATTAGGAGAAGTCTCACCTACTTCTGTAACTCTTCAATTATCGCTTTATGTGATTTGGGAGCCAGTATTAACCTTATGCCTCTATCAATTTTCAAAAGACTAAGCTCTCACCTACTTCTGTAACTCTTCAATTAGCAGACCGATCAGTTACATATCCTAAGGGAGTTTTAGACCTTATGCCTCTATCAATTTTCAAAAGACTAGGATTAGGAGAAGTCTCACCTACTTCTGTAATCAATTAGCAAATTTTCAAAAGATTAGGATTAGGAGAAGTCTCACCTACTTCTGTAACTCTTTAGTTAGCAGATCGATTTTCAAAAGATTAGGATTAGGAGAAGTCTCACCTACTTCTGTAACTCTACAGTTAGCGGAACGTTCAGTTACATATCCTATGAGAGTTATAGAAGATGTGTTAGTAAAAGTGGATAAATTTATCTTTCATGTGGATTTCATTGTTTCAGATATGTAGGAAGATAAAGAAATACATATTATTTTAGGAAGATCATTTTTAGCTACTGAAAAAGCTATGATAGATGTTCAAAAAGGAGAATTAACTATGAGAGTTAATGATCAAGAAGTGACTTTTAACATTGTGAAATCTATGAAATACCCTGCTGTTGAAAGAGATAATGAATGTTTTAGCATGAAAATTATTGAACATCTACTGAACGAACATTTTGAAGATATAAAGCATTTTGAAGAAGAAGAACATTTTGAAGAGAAAGAACAATTTGAAGAGAATGACGAAGTTATTTTAGACGAATTAGAAAATGAAAAATTAGATTATGTTTAGGAAAGATTTGAGATGTTGGATATTACAGAAAATGTCGATAAAAATATGTTTCCATCGATTATAAAACCACCTGAACTTGAGATGAAAGTATTGTCTAGTCACTTGAAGTATGTATTTTTAGGAGACTCATTTACATTACCTGTTATTATATCTTCACATGATCTACAAGAGCAAAGATACATTAAAAAAATATAAGAAAACTTTTGGTTGGACCTTAGCTGATATTAAGGGAATCAGTCCTTTAATCTGTATGCACAAAATTATATTAGATGAATAATATAAACCAAGAGTTGATCCACAAAAGAGATTAAAACCGATGATGAAAGAAGTAGTTAAGAAGAAAATTTGAAATGATTAGATATTGGAGTTATATATCGTATTTCAGATAGTGCAAGGTAGTCCAATTTTAAAATGGTTAGACACTGGAATTATATATCCTATTTCAGATAGCGCGTGGGTAAGTCCAATTCATTTGTTCCTAAGAAAGGAGGAGTGACTGTTGAAACAAAAGAAAATAATGAATTAATACCTATCAGACAAGTTACGTAAGGAGGAGTGACTGTTGAAACAAAAGAAAATAATGAATTAATACCTATCAGACAAGTTACTTGAGGAGAGTGACTGCTGAAACAAAAGAAAATAATGAATTAATACCTATCAGACAAGTTACTGGGTGGCGTATTTGATTGATTATAGAAATTAAACACTGCCACCAGGAAAGATCACTTCCCTTTACCCTTTTTAGATCAAATAGTGGATATACTTGTTGGACACAAATATTTTTGCTTTTTAGATGGATATACCAGTTACCATCAAATTCCTATTGCTCCTGGGGATCAAGAAAAGATAATATTTACTAGTACTTTTGGAGCTTTTGCTTTTCAAAGAATGTCTTTCGGATTATATAATGCACCTGCAACATTCCAGAGATGTATGATGTCCATATTTAGTAAGTTAATTGATGATGGATTAGAAGTATTTATGGATGATTCTCTATATTTGGAACATCATTTGACGCATGCTTAAATTACCGTGAAAAAGTTTAGGAGTTATGTGAAAAAACTAATTTGGTTATGAACTGGGAGAAATGTCAATTTATGGTTGCAGGAGGAATTGTGTTAGGGCATAAAATTTCGAAAGATGATATGGAAGCAGACCCTGCAAAAATTCAAGTTATATCTAAACTAACACCTCCTACTAATGTAAGAGAGGTTAGGAGTTTTCTTGGACATGTTGGATTTTACAGGCGTTTTATTAAAGATTTTTCAAAAATTACTAAACCTCTATGCCAACTTTTAGAAAAGGACAAGAAATTTGAATTTACTGAAAGCTGTTTAAATGCCTTTAAGTTATTAAGGGAAAAATTAATCACAGCCCTTGAACTGATGTGTGATGTTAGTGATTATGCTATTGGAGCTGTTCTTGGACAAAGGTATGAAATTTTAAAGGAAAAATTAATCACAACCCCTATTATAGTTTTACCTAACTGAGAGAAACCATTTGAACTGAATGTGTGATGCTAGTGATTATGTTATTGGAGCTGTTCTTGGACAAATGTATGAAAAGATTTTTAAAGTTATATACTACGCCTCTTAATGATGCACAAATTAACTATACTGTTACTGAAAAAGAGTTACTAGCAATTATGTATGTTTTAGATAAATTCAAATCTTATTTAATTTGAGTTAAATGTGTTGTGCATACTGATCACTCTGCTATTAAATATCTGATACAAAAGAAGAATGTTAAACCAAAGTTGATTAGATGGATACTTTTGATGAAGAAATTTGATCTTATGGTTATTAATAGAAAGGGAACTGATAACCAAATTGTTGATCATTTGTCAAGATTAGAATTACACTCATATTTTTATAGATAAAGATAACTAAATTGTTGATCATTTGTCAAGATTAGAATTACACTCATATTTTTATAGATAAAGATAAATTTTAAACCTATATGTTTTCAAAATTAAAAATTTCTCTTAAAAATTTTCTATAAAAACAAATATTAAAAACAATATATTTCATTCAATTAATTAAGAAATAATATTTTTATAAATTTTATGTATATTACACTCATATTTATACAAATAAATCAAAAATTAAAAACAGTTTTAACAAACATGGACAATTTGGTCATTTTTACATGAAACAACTGACCCACAGTATTTTTCACGCAGCTGCACCAAACAAACAGTCAGTTTCCCCGCAGCTGCTTCTCCACAGCTGCTGTCTGGGGCAGCACAACTACAGCTGAAAAACTGAGAATATGTAGCTGCGCCAAACATAACCTAAATGAGTGACAATAAAATTTGTTCATTTTCTTATTCGTTGAATTTTTTTACTGTAAAATATCTATTACTCTGCTCATTTTGCCCTTGTCAATGTGCTTCAAAATATGCATGTGGAGCCCATTAATGGTTCCTGTCCCCTCAGCTTAAATAGTACTATTTTCCTTCTCTTTCTTCAATGCGGCTCCTTCATCTTCAATTATTAGTAGGGCGAATTTATTGCAGTAAGACTGAAGAGCATGTGAGCATGAGGAGACAAAAAAGCTTTTGTTGCCATCCCATGTGCATTGTTCTAAGGAAACTGGTTCAATTAATTATTCTATTTGTAAATAATATAAAAATGGTTCAATTAATTATTCTCTTTGTTAATAATATCACCCCTGATTATATTTTTTTAAATAAACTATATATATATATATATATATATATATATATATATATATATATATANTATATATATATATATATATATATATATATATATATATATATATATATATATATATATATATATATATATATATATATATATATGTGCATGGTGCACATCACGTAGACTTGTGCTTTAATCTAAACTTATTTTTTTATGATTATTTTTTTGTCCTGGCACCATCATCATATCCATCCATGCAATGACTGCATATGAGATATCTCCCTTATAAATTGAAATCTAGATCAATGAATAGAGGAATGTAAGATGGCATATTATTTATTTGAGGAATATTTCATCAAAAAATTCTCATAATATTAAATGCNTCCATCCATGCAATGACTGCATATGAGATATCTCCCTTATAAATTGAAATCTAGATCAATGAATAGAGGAATATAAGATGGCATATTATTTATTTGAGGAATATTTCATCAAAAAATTCTCATAATATTAAATGTAAGTATTCAATAAATATCAATTATTTGATCTTGGCATTGCCTTTAAAGTGTTGGGCAAAGGGTCATTGCCCTCCATAAACATGGCCGTTTCGGCTTACATGGCTTACTTGTGGCTTGAAAAAAGGTTTCATGGCTTGCATGTGGCTTGACCAATTTCATGAAGAAGGATTTAAAAATTATGGGGTATTTTGTGAAGGATAGTCGTCAGTCCAAATGTAGGAGAAATCAATCATGCATGTCACGGTGTATGGTTTGAGTTTTGATTAACTGGATNAATATCAATTATTTGATCTTGGCATTGCCTTTAAAGTGTTGGGCAAAGGGTCATTGCCCTCCATAAACATGGTCATTTCGGCTTACATGGCTTACTTGTGGCTTTGAAAAAAGGCTTCATGGCTTGTATGTGGCTTGACCAATTTTATGAAGAAGGATTTAAGAATTATGGGGTATTTTGTGAAGGATAGTCGTGAGTCCAAATGTAGGAGGAATCAATCAAGCATGTCATGGTGTATGGTTTGAGTTTTGATTAAATGGATGAGGAGGGGGATTTCATGTTATGTGGGCTTTCGATTTCAAAGGAATTAGACATTGAGCTTGGTTTTGGTGGGTCTTTAAAAATGGGTCATGGGTGATTAATTTGGGCTTGGATTTGATGAGGATTTAAATCAACCATGGATTTGATGAATGTTGGAAATTTTTATGATAATGTTTGGGACATGAATTTTGTGAAATTGGATTTGGCATAAGGGCCCAATTTTGAATGACTTTAAATTAGGGTGGGCTTGGGTGAGCTTGAATTTGAAATTGAATAGCCTTGGACTGGGTTTGAATTCTGGTATAATTGAGTTTGGATTTGGAATTTGGATGGTTTGAAATGGATTTGGTGAAAATTGGGGGGCAATTTGGGAAGTTTGGTGAAAATTAGGCATTTTTTTGGGTAATTTTGTGAATCATTGTCAATTTTAGGAAAATTTGGGGCGATTGAGTAATTTTGAGGAGTTTCGAACAATTTTGGTGGAAAACTGGATAATTGGACAATTTTGGGCAATTTTGGGAATATAAGGTATTTTGGTCAATTTGGTGATTTTGGGGTATTTTAGGGAATTTCTTATATTTGGTGGATTTGGTTGGATTTGTCGTTTAGGATTTGTGTTGGTGGAATTTTGAGTGAAATTGAGGATTTTGGGCAATTTTGAGATTTTTTGGAAAATTTAATAAGAATTTCCAAAAATTTAATATAATTTTTTGGAAAATTTGAGTTTTAGGGTACATTGGTGAGGTATGGGATGGGTGTGATGCATGGTGAAGAGTGTGGTGAGCGTGATGCATGGTGAAGTTGTAAAAAGGGTGTGAAAGTGTGTATCGTGAAGCCATCTAGGGTTTCACTAAGGCCTTATGATTCTATGAAAACTCATTTTTGAATCTCCACATGTTGGTCCTAGTTATCTAAACTAAAAGCTGAGGATTGGGACCACCTATATGAGGCTTCAAAAAGAGTTAAGAAGTGTATAGAATTTCTAGGTGGGGTGGGTATCCTCACTAGTTTTCTAGAATAGTCAACAGAAAAGTCTTATGACTAGATACTGAGTTTTAAATGAAAGAATTTTGATATTACCAAAAATACGGTCAACAGACGATAATCTGCCAGTTGATGTGTTTTGGTTTGGTTAATTAAAGTAACATGCCTCGTGGTGATCGTTTCTGTTGAGGTATAAGTGATCGGTCGGCTGGTTTTGATTGGCCAACTCTTAGGGAACTTCGACGGATGAAATCGTAGATAAGCCTGCCGACCAGATTCACTGATAATGGATGTCGATGGATTTGTTCAGTCTGTTGAACTTTCATATGACTGGTTCAGATAATGCCTATTCAATTTAATGTCTCGATTGTTGAGCCATCATCTTTAGTTGTTCAATTGCTTTAAGATTGGTGTCGACAATTTTGGAGAGAGNGTGGTGTCCGCTGAGTTTTTGTTGTTTGTAGAGTGTAGAGAGTTTAATTTAGAGTTAGTATTGTGAGGAATTCTTTGAGCGATTGTAAGAGTGGAGGGAAAGTGAGAGATTTCTTCCTCCTTGCCACTTGGAAGAAGAATTCTGTGTGCTAAAGGAAAGGAAGAGATTCAGAGAAACTTTGAGGAGTTTGCTTGTAGAGGAATTAGAGATAAGTGGTATTTACTTATTGAAGTTTGTATGAATTTGCTTTTATAAAGAAGTTCTAAGTTTTATCGTATCTTCTCCATGAGTTCTGAGTAGTTTTCTCTTTCTTTCTCATTGTCTTGAGATTTTGTGAAATGATGATTTGAATTGGTTGAGCTATGAGAATGTTAAAGAAGTTGTGATGATCTTTTCACTTTGATCTTATTTTATTTTCAATCTGGCCAATTGATTTGTTAAAATATGTTGAGTTTTACAAATAAAGTGAAGATTACGTCCAAGATTTAGGGAGGTCAAAGTCCTTGAAAGATGGGTGCAAATAAATAGGGAAATAAAATTATCGGGCATAGAATTGGAGATTCTAGAGTGAAAGATTAAAATCCTCAACTCGGTCCTATTGTTTGGGTGCTGAAGTGTAGATTTTAGCCCTCAGACGAGGGGAACGTGGGAGCTCCAAAGTGAGAGCAGGTATCCTCCCAGCCTAGCCGCAGATTCAGTAACAAAGTATAGGATTAATCAATGTTCTTTATGCCTGGACCAAAGGGTAAAGAATAGGTATGCTCCTATTTGACAGAATACAATTTGAATTAATTCACTTTATCCATTCACTTTAATTTNAAGTGTATAAGGTCTTAAGTTTTCATCCATGTTAGTTATCATTGAGTTCAAAGTTTGAAGCTATCATAGGGTACGTTTATAAAAATTAGGGATGGTCAATTTTAAATGATTGAGAGGTTCAGTATTTAAGCAGTGTTTGTTTCATCCATAAGTTTGTCAGCTATGATGTCAAATTAAAGTTTTTTTAAGGTTTTCAGTTTCAATTCTCTTAGATTGTCGATTAGTGTAAGAGAATCACAATTTTTTCTAAGGTTTTATCTCAGTTTTCTCTCCTAAGTTTTCTTGTTCCTTTTTTCTAATGTTTTAAATATGTGTGGCCTAAGACTTCATACTTAGAAAGATTAAACATAAAATTTTCCAAGTCTGATGTTTGACACTTAAAAGTTGCTCATATCGTATTGAAAATATTTGTCTTTTTCAGGAAAAAAAAAGATTTTCTTAAAATGTAAGTTTGTTATGCAAAAGAACAATAGGATTTTATTTTCTATAACACATTTAGACTTAAAATGGCTCAAGATCCTTTTATTTCTAAGCCAAAATTTGGGAGCCATATGTTTTTTGGGAGAAAAAATAATCATTCATTAAACTCTTTTGTTAGGAAATATATAAGACTTGCTTAGGCTAAGTATTTAGAAGACTTTGATTATATATTTTAATTTTTATGCTAAAGTTTAAAAGAAATTTGAGTTTTGAAAGTGATTTTATGTTAGTTGAAGCTTTGAAAAGATTCGTTTTTTGAAAAGTATTTTAAAATATTTAATCATTTTAAAAAAGGTTTTCTTTAGTAAAAGATTTCCTTTTGTTTGAGTTTAGTAAAAGACTTCTTAATTAAAAATTAGTAAGTATTAATTTTGAAAAAAGGTTGTTATACTTGAATCAAGATTCTTAACGAGCTTTGAAAAAGCAAGCCTTTAAAAGTTCTATTATTCAACACATCCTTTAAGCTTTTCTACATTTAAAATTATCAAACTTAAAGCTCTTTTAATTGAAGTAAAAAGAGAATCATTTTATGGGAGTGATTATATTTTTAAAATTACAATTTTTAGAGCAATTTTATATGCTGTAGAAAAGTTTTTTATCGTGAAGTTATTTATACTTAGAAAATATTTTCATTTTTGGGCACTTTTAATTTACTTAAACATAAAAAATAGATTTCTCTTTTAAAAAATTTTAGTTTGCCGAACTCTCTATAGCTTAGCTCTTTAGGAAGTTCAATCTTCCTTCATGTTCATTCTTTTAACCACACTCCAATTGCTCATTAAATCCAAACTTGCAAAAGAAAAAGTTAAACATTTGATAAGCACCCACTCATGCAAACATCATCAAAGGCATGCAAACCATGCACTCATGCAAGTACACATTTATCATACATCTACATTTCATTACTCTTCTCACCGTAATGATAAGTGGGCCTCCACAGAGGACTCTCCTAAGAAAACTGACCAAAGACAGTATAAATGATCGAAGACAGTCTAGCCGACCGAAGATCCTCCAGTCAATCGAAAACATGATAGCCGACCAATTGATTGTCAATTGATCGAATGACAACATGAGAAGGTCATTAAGTGCTTTCCTTTTTGCATTTATAAATATGGAACAACATCAGCGTCAGTTATGGATCCCAATGCTAGTTACAAACATGAAGAAGTGCATCAATTATTTATAATGTTCCTATTAAAATATGGGCAAATATGTAATTTGTGAGACACCCACTATGATCTATAAATAGGAGGGTCTTTTCTTCCAGAAGGAATTACTAAATCTATTCTTAAAAAAAATTGTGTTACTATATATTCCACTTCTCTTCTTCTTTCCCTGTANTCCATGACTCCATTAGAGCCCTGTATTACTTGAGCGATACGTATACTTGCGTTGATAAGTGTGACTTTGCAACTATTGAATATTTTATACACATTTTTATCAAATCTATAACCATTGTCAAGTTTTTGGCACCGTTGCCGGGACTTAAATCTTCTAGCAACAGTATCAAATTCTTGTATTTTTAAGCATATATAAAGTCGCTGTCGATTGACATTCCAAATTAAGGCCTGATAGTAGTAGACTAGAATTAGCTTATGGGATTTCTTTCCTCGCTTCTTTATGAGATCAATACTAGGGTCTTAAGAGAAATTTCTATATTATTTGAAATGTTACATATACTTGCGTTGTACCCCTAATGTGTAAACTATTTTTTAAATTTTATAATATTTCGATTTTGGACACTAGCTGTTAAATATAAATAGGGTCAAGTTTTTTGCCATCTTTTGGAAGCTAAATTACTGCGTAATTGTGAGTTGGGTCATTAGCTCAACATAGATTTATACTTAGATGGTCATTTAGTACATCTAAGTTGTTAGAAGGCTTTCCGACCTAAACTGGGTGTAAGTCCTTTTGTTAAGAGGGCTTTCCAGCTTTATAGCCGAACCTCCCTTTCTCTTCTTTTCCGGTTGCACCCTCACCATTTTGGTAGTTATAATTCTCATCTCTTGAAGATTCACCTGATAATCATATGATAGAGTTTCATTTCTCTTACCTTGGTGCTTCCAAGTTCCCTCATGGACGACATAATTCACATATTACTAATCAGGGATCTCTGGATGTGTTAGGTCAAATACCTTCACCATCAGGTAGACTTAGGGTCTTAGTGGCGTGGGATGGCATGTCTGTGTTACCGTGATCCAACTACCTCCTCTTTCTAATGACTACACCCTTCTTTTGACTACCCCTATCAAGCTCTATCACTCATGTTGTCTTCGTTGGTATCAACATGATGGCCTGATTACCAATATGTTGTCGCCCATTTGGGATACGAGGATTTGTCCTCTGCTCATATGGCCCAGATGTGCTTTGACATATCGGGAGTCCCATTTGTATTATTCAATTATTTTGCAAGCTCCAAATGCTGGTGAGTTTTATTACCCATGTAGGGACCACGAGAGAGTCACTCTCCGCTCTATGACTTAGCTAGAGCTTTAAAAGTGATAGAGCATTTCTTTGCGAAATAACCTTCTTTTGATAGCCTACGCTAGTTGTTACTACTAATGTAAACATAACTCCTTTAGAAAAGAGTATCCATAAATAATACCAAGATGTAATTAACCAAGTGGGATACGTCCCATTAGGAGCACTCTAGACCTAAGAACATGAAAACACACCGAATCTCTAGTTTTGGGTAGTGAATGTGGGCATTCTTTTACAGATATTGGTCCAAGATTCTTACATCTGATCTTGTTTGAGCATACATAATTGGCCTATCCTTGTGAGTTTTATCACACGTAGACTCTCTACATTCTTTCTCTTGTTTGTTCACTTCGTTGTTTGTCTGTCTCTTTCAGTTCCTCTTTTCTCATGATCATTCATATGATTCAAAAGAGAGATTTATTCAAAAAAAGAAAGTATACAATGATAGACAAATTGATGACTCCTTTAAAAAATATAATGTGAAAAAGAGTGAAAATAGTGACACCACGATGTCTAATCAGCATACAAACTAAAAATTGCCCCTCAGTGCTTAAGCGACAAAAGCTAAGACTTAAGTCAGGCGATGGATATTTCAAATTTACTAAAGAATGGTGGTGGATTTTTTTATTATAGAGGCCACCATTTATCTCGAAAGATTTCTATTTAAATGATGGGATATTGCATTTAAAGAATATTATATCATTCCTAAGAATAGAAATATTATCTTGGAATAGATCTAGTCAATCAGATGATGAAAAATATTTGAGTTTTATGGATTTGTAGAACCAAGATTATTTTCTTATCTCATGGGCATATGCTAAGGCTTATTTTTTTCTAGAGTCAGATATTCCTATGAGGGGGTTCCCTCATAGTTAATTACTTCTCAAGAATTAGTCCTAAGAACAGTCTGGATAAAATTTATGCCTTATATCTCTCTTGTTCATTAGTGAATGTCCGTGAGATAGTCAATCTTGAGACTTAGATGAAAGAGTAAGCTTGAATATGAGTTGACTTCACTTGAGTTGAGCAACTTTAATCTGGTTGAGTTAATTTCCATGTTAAAAGTTCATTTTAAGTTAAAATTTAATCTAAGTTGGTTGTTGGATTTTGGAAGAGGTGATTTAACTTTCAAATTTTATTTGATGGAAAATTAATTTATTTAATTTGTTAAATTTTTTAAATTGTTATGAGGATTAATATGATTTATTTTAAGATTTCATTTTAAAAGTTCAAAGGTTTTAATTATTGGTTGAAGTTTATTAGAATGTAGTCGGTTGAATTTGGAATTAACTGTTGAAGTTATTTAATTTAAAGAGGTTTGAAGCTTTAAAATTTATTAAGGCTTGTTAAAATCAATATAAGTTTATTAAATTTTGTCAAGATTTGTTTTAACGTTATTAATTTTATTAAAATTTACTAATGTTAATATTTTTGATTAAATATGATTTATTAAAGTTCATTTAAGTTTTTTAAAGAGTTTGTTAAATTTTATTTGAACTAATTAAAGTTCATTAAAGTTCAATTTGTTTTAACTTCAGTTAATTTTTTAGGTTAGTTGAAGTTAATTAATTTTTTATCAGATTTAATTTGTTTTTTAAAGTTTCTTCATTCTTAGGGTTTGAACTCAACATTTGGGAGTCAAATGATAACATAAAGATTGAATATGAAAGTCTTTAAAAGATAAATTTGGAGCTGAATTGGACTAAGTTTGGTTTAATTTGCATATTTTTAGATTTGATTTGAGTATGATCGGAATTGATTTGTCTTGGGTAAGAGAATCACAAATTTTTCTAAGGTTTGATCTCGGTTTTCTCTCCTAAGTTTTCTTGTTCATTTTTTTCTAATGTTTTAAATATGTGTGGCCTAAGACTTCATACTTAGAAAGATTAAACATAAAATTTCCCAAGTCTGATGTTTCACACTTAAAAGTTGCTCATATCATATTGAAAATATGTCTTTTTCAGGAAAAAAAAGATTTTATTAAAATGTAAGTTTGTTATGCAAAAAGACAATAGGATTTTACTTTCTATAACACATTTAGACTTAAAATGGCCCAAGATCCTTTTATTTCTAAGCCCAAGTTGGGAGTCATATGTTGTTTGGGAGAAAAAATAATCATTCATTAAACTTTTTTGTTAGGAAATATATAAAACTTGCCTAGGATAAGTATTTAGAAGAGTTATATTATATATTTTAATTGTTATGTGCTTTAAAGTTTAAAAGAACTTTGAGTTTTGAAAGTGATTTTATGTTAGTTGAAGCTTTGAAAAGATTTGTTTTTGGAAAAGTATTTTAAAATATTTAATCATTTAAAAAAAAAAAGTTTTCTTTAGTAAAAGATTTACTTTTATTTGAGTTTAGTAAAAGACTTCTAAATTAAAAATTAGTAAGTATTAATTTTGAAAAAAAAGATTTTTATACTTGAATCAAGATTCTTAACGAGCTTTGAAAAAGCAAGCCTTTAAAAGTTCTGTTATTCAACACATCCTTTAAGTTTTTCTACATTTAAAATTATTAAACTTAAAGCTCTTTTATTTGAAGTAAAAAGAGAATCATTTTATGTGAGTGATTATATTTTAAAAATAAGAATTTTTAGAGCAATTATCTATGCTGTAGAAAAGTTTTTTATCGTGAAGTTATTTATACTTAGAAAATATTTTCATTTTTGGGCACTTTTAATTTACTTAAACATAAAAAATAGATTTCTCTTTCAAAAATTTTTAGTTTGCCAAACTCTCTATAGCATAGCTCTTTAGGAAGTTCAATCTTCCTTCATGTTCATTCTTTTAACCACACATTTTTAATATTAAAGTTATCTCTCCTATTGCTCATTAAATCCAAACTTGCAAAATATAAAGTTAAACATTTGATAAGCACCCACTCATGCAAACATCATCAAAGGCATGCAAACCATGCACTCATGTAAGCACACATTTATCATACATCCACATTTCATTACTCTTCTCACCGTAATGATAAGTGGGCCTCCACTGAGGACTCTCCTAAGAAAGCCGACCAAAGATAGCATAAATGATCGAAGACAGTCTAGCCGACTGAAGATCCTCTAGTCAACCGAAAACGTGATAGCCGACCAATTGATTGTCAATTGATCGAATAATAACATGAGAAGGTCATTAAGCGCTTTTCCTTTTTGCATTTATAAATATGGAACGACGTCATCATCAGTTATGGATCCCAAAGTTAGTTACAAACATGAAGAAGTGTATAAATTGTTTATAATGTTCCTATTAAAATATGGGCAAATATATAATTTGTGAGACACCCACTATAATCTATAAATAGGAGGGTCTTTTCTTCAAGAAGGAATTACTAAATCTATTCTAAAAAAAATTGTGTTACTATAGATTCCACTTCTCTTCTTCTTTCTCTGTTCCTCCTCTGTCCAATATTCTATTCTTTGGGTGTGATCCACATGACATTTTTGAGTTCAACACACACACACACATGCACAAGATTTCTCTCATAAATACATTAGAGGATACAAATCCTCTCGCAATGTATATGCACCAATCCAATCTCAATCATAACATGTATCAATATAAAATGTCTATTTTTGACATTATAAAAAAGAATCCTTAAATTATAAAATAGTATCACTAATGATAATATCTTATAATTCTCCTTTATGTCAAATACAATTTTTTTTCTCGTCAACAATGACAATGTGACTAATAATTACACCTATAATATAAAATAGGGACCCCTATAAAATAACTCAATGCAACATTATTTGTTCATTTCTGTAGTTTACCTTNCACACACACACACACACACACACACACACACACACACACACACACACACACACACACACACACACATGCACAAGATTTCTCTCATAAGTACATTAGAGGATACAAATCCTCTCGCCATGTATATGCACTAATCCAATCTCAATCATAACATATATCAGTATAAAATGTCTGTTTTTGACATTATCAAAAAGAATCCTTAAATTATAAATTAGTGATAACACTAATGATAATATCTTATAGTTCTCCTTTATGTCAAATACAATTTTTTTTCTCATCAACAATGAAAATGTGACTAATAATTACACCTATAATATAAAATAGGGGCCCCTATAAAATAACTCAATGCAACATTATTTGTTCATTTCTGTAGTTTACCTTTTTTTTGAAGCGCTTAGGTTCTTTAGGTGCATTGAAAAATCTTACCTTTAACATCAAATTAGATAGCATTGAAGTCCAAATCCATTATTCAATCATACATAGTGCAATAATTNTAACATCAAATTAGATAGCATTGAAGTCCAAATCCATTATTCAATCATACATAGTGCAATAATTAAAAAAAAAGAATTATTTTATGAACTAAAAAATTATTAAATCCTTGCCTCCAAGACAAGGGCAAAATTTATCTAATATAATGATGATGTTTGCCTAATGCCTCCGAATGGGCCATTAAAAACTATAATTTTTATAATTTATGCCAGTAGCAAACATATTTGTAAACCTTCTTTTAATAACAAAGCATGAAAGCATCACCAAGTAAAAAACAGATATTAAACTAATTAGAGAACATTAACAACAAATCCATCCTCCAAGCTTATTTAAATATTAAAGTAATTTCTNAACAAAGCATGAAAGCATCACCAAGTAAAAAACAGATATTAAACTAATTAGAGCACATTAACAACAAATCAATCCTCCAAGCTTACTTAAATATTAAAGTAATTTCCTCTTCCAATCAAATTGCAAAAAGAGCTTGAGCACCTGACAAACGGCCTGATTTGATATATGTTCGCAAATCCAGACAAAAATTCCGCCGCGGATTTTGAATCCGGTTCTGCATCGCCCTTTTAGGGCCGTGCCGTCTGTGACGTGACGGGTAAGCTGTTCCTCAAATACCCTTCGCAGTGCTCTAAGGATCATCCTTTTCAATCGCTCGTCTCGTTCTGGGGATGAAAAAGCTTCTTTCTATCTTTATCTGAAAAAAAGGGCTTTTCAGAGACGATCAATGGTGGGTTTTTCCCTATAGGCTTCAGTATACGCGGTATTCATAAAAGAGGTTCTTGATCTTGCCTCCAATTAGTCGATCTGGGCACTGTTTTCTTTCTCCTTTTTTTCTATATTTTATTCAGAATGTGATTTGTAAGTTTGGATCTCCTCTTCTTCTCCATCCGATGCTTTGCATTGATGCAGGGAGCAATCATGCAATGAAATTTTCTGTGGATTGGGCGCAATACGGCGGCCATATGGTCAGTTGGTTTACTTCCCCTTTCTGAANACGTGTATTGACTGTTAATTATGTCTATTTTTGTGGAATTTTAGAGACGTTTTTAGAGTTAAAATTATATATATCTAGTCAAGGGATGAAATGCAATAATTCACCATTTTTAAAACGCTACTTTTAGTTTCACGCAATTAAAGCTAAAGATAGATGTATTCATTTCGCAACTAATTTAAGTATATTATTTATTAGGTCATATGATTAGAGCAATCTTTAGGCTGATCTTTGCATTTTTCAAAGTGCACAAGTTTATCAGTGTAAACTTCCACCTCTCTGTTCTTGGTTTTTTAAAAATTTAATTCATAACAATGAGTTTTTTTAGAAATCACGGAATTTTGTACACCATATCCAAATGTTTTTCATTTGGGTAGCTCAATTGTTGGCTCACAGTATTGACATAATATGCAATATTTGGCCTTGAATGTGATAGGTAGATGAGTTTTCTTACCACTTTTTGATATCTTCCCTTATCCATAAAGATACTTTCTTTCCACATCTTTGACTTTTGGTTGGGATCCATTGGAGCATCATTAGGCTTACATCTAATCCTTTTTGTCTCCTTTGGTAAACTCAAAATATATTTCCTCTGTGAAATAACGACACCTTGCTTGGATCTTGCTTCCTCCATGCTTATAAAATATCTCACGGTTTCTAGGTCATAGATTTTAAACTCTGTTCAATTACTTCTTTGATCTTGAGAAGTTTTATTTAATTGTCAACGATGAGAATCATTTCGTCCATATATATTATCATTGATCAATCTTATATCAATGAGTATGTTTTACAAACTGAGGATGATTAACTCGATTTTGAGAATTTCTATTAGATCTCATCGTTTTAGCAAACCTTTCAGCCAAACTCTTAGTGATTGCTTAAGTCTATAGAGGGCCCTTCTGAGCTTTCATGCTAGTTGTTTGTTGGAATCTTCCTCAAGCCCTGTTGGTATCTACATATTCACTTCTTCCATATCCCCATTCATGAATGCATTTTTCATCTCAGGTTGATGCAATTCCCATTCATTATTAACTGTTACTGAAAGGAGAAATCTGATAAAGTTAGATTTGACAATTGGTGCAATGGTCTTCTGATAATTGATTTCATAAGTTTGAGTGAAATATTTTGCAGCAAGTTTAGTTTTGAATCTCTCAATATCCCTATTAGCTTTATCTTTGATGTCGAGCATCCATTTGCACCCAACAGATTTCTTATATTGAGGGAGATTAGTAACAATTCATGTTCCATTACATTTCAGTGCTTTATTCTTTATTTAGCTGCTTTCCTCCATTCTAGATTTTAAGAGCTTCATAATTAGATTTAAGAATCTGCATACTATCAATGTTAGAAACAAAAATTTTGTATGATGATGATAACTTCTCATAAATTACATACTCCTGAATTTTATTTCAAATATAGCTTTTTTTGTCATCAACATCAGAAGAGGAAGGCGGCAACTCTTGAGTACTCGGGTTTTGATTGGAGCAATTTTTTCCTTGCAAGTTGTCTTCCACCTACTCAAATTTTTCTTCCTTCTTGTGTTCACATGAGGGACTTTGTTATGGATTTTAGATTGGGTTGGTTGGGCATCCTCAGTTTAGATATGAGAGCTAGGTGGAGTAAATGATGAAGTTGTAGTATTTTCTGGTAACAGAAGATTAGAACTTACACCCATTTTTGTTGATATCATGCTCAAAATAAATAGAGTCAATTTTTGTGCAATTTAGGGAATGGACATGAACAAATGATATACACTCAAAGATTTTAAGAGGCATAACATAAGAGGAAGCTCTTATGTGAGGATATGTAACCACCAGAACATGAAGAGGTTAAGTGTCAACCAACATTTTGAAAATTGGAAAATAATTTTTAAATTTAATTTGAATATAAGAGGTATATAGTTCTGGTTTTGAAAGTAACGTGTTTTAATTTTTGAAAATATGAGATTAAATAGATCTCATTCGTTCAATAGTTTGCATAATCGTGTCCGATACCACAAATATTACACATTTCTGAAAGATGAGTGTATATTCCGGCGATAGACCCAATCCTCCAAACTAAGAGATTTGTGACATCCACTTGACCTGCAAACCTTTTGTGAGTGGCCAACAAGTTCCCTTACCTAATATAAATATTAGGTATTGTTTATTTTACCTGAGTTCCAAATTTTCTATAAAGACAAACCTCTATAGTTAATTACATCCCAAATGACGGGAGTCATTTGAGAAAACTCTCTATAATGATAAAATGTATTAGTCTTCAATAATTCAGAATTAGGATTTCACGATAGGACACAGAATATCAAGTGGGAAAGGACCAAATATGAAGTTATTTTCAAAAGTCCGAAGGAAGAATATGGTAGGTGACGTTAGAAATCCTAAGAAGAATCTTTAATGACTTCCCAAACTATTCAACTGTGTGACTGCATTTTGGAGGCGATGTTATTTAAGTGTTTAATCCTGTCAGTTTTATCATTTGAGACTTATACTTGCATAATACCAGATTATGCAAATAGCTTACAGAGATAGGAAGGTTTATGTCGTACCGGACAATAAGCTCGGAACCTAAGGCGAGTTAGAACTTATGCCGCGCAACATAGTTGCATAGGAGCCTAAAGAAGGTGTGAGGATTTACGTTGTGCCAGACTAGCTATCTCGAAGTCCTATGAGTTGCTATTTAGACTAAGAAAGTTTGCTGGTGTAGATTTATTTTGCTATCTTGAAGATGTCCTGCATGTCCTCTTCATGCCGCCATTGCATATGCTCCAAGCTTTTCGTCAAAGTAGCAGTCTTAAAGTTTAAGGTTTAAAAGGTTTTACTAATTATTTTTCAAAGTTTTTGTTTTATTGTCGTTTAAGCATTATGGGGGGTTAAAGTTGATTAGAGCGACACCGGTTAGGATCCCACGGTTCCCTTGTTCTGCTACTACTATTTTCTTTTGAATTTATTTAGTCTAAATGATTTTTTAAACTCATTTAAATTGGAGAGATTTCGTTAGCAACCGTGGGTTACCTCATCCGAGGGACTCCCGTAAATTCAAAAGGACGTGTTATGCTTTTTGTTTTGTTTGTTTTGTTGTTTTTTTTTTGTTTTAAAAATGTTGTTTAATTTTGAAAAAAAATGTTTTGTTTTGAAAACGAAATTGCGACCAGACACGTGTGTCATATATTAAATCAAGAGTAAATTACATTGATTAAAAAATGACAATAAATAAACTTTACACGCGTACCTATCATTTTCTCGTTATTCCTACTGTGTGATTAACTCATAAAACATAATATAATTTGCATGAAATTTAACTAAATTACAAAAAAAGAAAAAAAAAACAAGCATTCTAGCGTAAAAACAAGCATTCTAGCGTAAAAAGAAGCAACAAAATAAGCTGTAACAGTAGTTAGGAACTCCAAACAGCGATCCTAAGGCTTCTTACAACTCCAGACTGCAACTTGAAACTCCAACCAGTGGTCCTAAGGTTTCCTACAACATCCTACAACAATTGACAACTCCAAACAGCTCTCCCATTGCAATTAACAGCTTGCAAACAACCACCTACAGCAATTAACAGCTCCCAAACTGCTCTTCTAGCACCAAACAACAGCTAATAACTCCCCAAATAGCCATCTAAAGCAGCTTTTAAGCTTCCTACAGCACTTCTGACACTAACCAATAGTTAACAGCTCCCCAAACAGCCATCTACAGCAGCTTTTAAGCTTCCCACAGCTCTTCTAGCACGAAACAGCAGCCTACAGCTCCTCAAACAGCCATCTACAACAGCTTTTAAGCTTTCCACAGTACTTCTAGCACTAATCAACAACCTACAACACTTGTAAGCTTTCAATCAACACTTACNGTTACTATAAAATTTTTAGGAGAGTTTAGAAATAGAGTATATTAATGGTGGGACTTGGTGGAGTGCGAGATACAAAGTGTTATCAAGGAAAACAAATGGCATTAAAAATTTGAAAAAAAAAATTATTACTGTTGAGGATTATTGCAATTATAAGAAATCCAAAAATCCTTCAAAGAGAGTAGGTAGCAAAGCAAGAAAGTACAATTTTGATGATTTTTATAAGTCTTGGCGCTAAGGAAGGAGAAAAAGAGTTGTAGAAATACCTAAGGTAAGCGATAAGAAATTTATGAATTTTAATTACTTTTGTTGCATGAATAGTGTAGATAATATGATATTGGATAAGGTTTATGATAATGATGATGCCCATCATGATGATCTATTGTTTATGGCGTTATACCTGAGAAGTAGTGCAAATTCTTTTTATCAATTCTTATTGGATAATTAGACCTTCGTCCATCACAGTCATCTAGTTGAAAAAAGTTCAGAATAAAAATTTAACTTCATATTTCTTCTTGTCTTGATTTCAGAACTCTGGTAGAGTGTGTCGACTTATAGAGCATGAGGAATGATTTTGGTAGTGTATCACTAGCTTTAAATGATAATGATGGAACTATCTAGATTTGAATCATCTTTAAGCTCGACATTTTCCTAATTGAATTATTTTCTATTTTAGTTAATCATTGGCGCCCCCTTATTTTAGTTTATAAGTTTGTTTTTGGTTGATTTGATATCCTTTGGCAACATGTGTTAATATGGATAATATCATATGTTTTTGCATCTTCATTTTTGGCACCTTGGAACATATTTTTCATTGAAGATAAAATGCTTGTTTTAGTCCATATTAAGACTTAAAGCTATGCGTTAAAATCTATATTGATGTTGTAAACTTATGACTATGATGCACTTACTAGTATTAAGAAATAGTTGTGAAGTGATTCATGATGTATATGATTCTTCAAAATATTAATAGTTGTAGTTGCTTGGCTGTCACAAAACATTTGTATAAGCTTATTGGAGATACATCCTAGTTCCCTTAACAATTTCTGAATCCAGGTCTATTTATAGATTCCCAAGACAAGTGCTCTATACTCTAATTTTGTACTGCTTCTAGAAACAATTCTTACTTCTCTATGACACCATATTTCTCCATACATAGTAGTAGGAATCTAATGTGGATCTTTTGTTAGTGAGTTCTCCAACTCAGTTAGTATCAGTGTAAACTTCCACCTCTCTGTTCTTTGTTTTTTAAAAATTTAATTCATAACAATGAGTTTTTTTTTAGAAATCACAGAATTTTGTACACCATATCCAAATGCTTTTCATTTGGGTAGTTCAATTGTTGGCTCACAATACTGACATAATATGCAATATTTGGCCTTGAATGTGATAGGTAGATGAGTTTTCTTACCACTTTTTGATATCTTCCCTTATCCATAAAGATACTTTCTTCCCACATCTTTGACTTTTGGTTTGGATCCATTGGAGCATCATCAGGCTTACATCTAATCATATTTGTCTCCTTTAGTAAACCCAAAATATATTTCCTCTGTGAAATAACGACACCTTGCTTGGATCTTGCTTCCTCCATGCTTATAAAATATCTCACGGTTTCTAGGTCATAGATTTTAAACTCTGTTCAATTACTTCTTTGATCTTGAGAAGTTCTATTTAATTGTCAACGATGAGAATCATTTCGTCCATATATATTATCATTGCATCAATCTTATCTCAATGAGTATGTTTTACAAACTGAGGATGATTAACTCGATTTTGAGAATTTCTATTAGATCTCATCATTTTAGCAAACCTTTCAGCCAAACTCTTAGTGATTGCTTAAGTCTATAGAGGGCCCTTTTGAGCTTGCATGCTAGTTGTTTGTTGGAATCTTCCTCAAGCCCTGTTGGTATCTACATATTCACTTCTTCCATATCCCCATTCATGAATGCATTTTTCATCTCAAGTTGATGCAATTCCCATTCATTATTAACTGTTACTGAAAGGAGAAATCTGATGAAGTTAGATTTGACAGTTGGTGCAATGGTTTTATGATAATTGATTTCATAAGTTTGAGTGAAATATTTTGCAGCAAGTTTAGTTTTGAATCTCTCAATATCCCTATTAGCTTTATCTTTGATGTCGAGCATCCATTTGCACCCAACAAATTTCTTATCTTGAGGGAGTTTAGTAAGAATTCATGTTCCATTATATTTCAGTGCTTTATTCTTTATTTAACTGCTTTCCTCCATTCTAGATTTTAAGAGCTTCATAATTAGATTTCTGCATACTATCAATGTTAGAAACAAAAAAATTGTATGATGATGATAACTTCTCATAAATTACATACTCCTGAATTTTATTTCAAATATAGCTTTTTTTGTCATCAACATCAGAAGAGGAAGGCGGCAACTCTTGAGTACTAGACTCCTTACTCGGGTTTTGATTGGAGCAATTTTTTCCTTGCAAGCTGTCTTCCACCTACTCAAAATTTTTCTTCCTTCTTGTGTTCACATGAGGGACTTTGTTATGGATTTTAGATTGGGTTGGTTGGGCATCCTCAGTTTAGATATGAGAGCTAGGTGGAGTAAATGATGAAGTTGTAGTATTTTCTGGTAACAGAAGATTAGAACTTACACCCATTTTTGTTGATATCATGCTCAAAATAAATAGAGTCAATTTTTGTGCAATTTAGGGAATGGACATGAACAAATGATATACACTCAAAGATTTTAAGAGGTATAACATAAGAGGAAGCTCTTATGTGAGGATATGTAACCACCTGAACATGAAGAGGTTAAGTGTCAACCAACTTTTTGAAAATTGGAAAATAATTTTTAAATTTAATTTGAATATAAGAGGTATATAGTTTTGGTTTTGAAAGTAGCGTGTTTTAATTTTTGAAAATATGAGATCAAATAGATTTCATTCGTTCAATAGTTTGCATAATCGTGTCCGATACCACAAATATTACACATTTCCGAAAGATGAGTGCATATCCCGACGATGGAACCAATCCTTCAAACTAAGAGATTTGTGACATCCACTTGACCTGCGAACCTTTTATGAGTGACCAACAAGTTCCCTTATCTAATATAAATATTAGGTATTGTTTATTTTACCTCAATTTCAAGTTTCCTATAAAGACAAACCTCTAAATTTTATTATATCCCAAATGACGGGAGCCATTTGAGAAAACTCTCGATAATGATAAAAGGTATTAGTCTTCAAGAATTCAGAATTAGGATTTCACGATAGAACACAGAATATCAAGTGAGAAAGGACCAAATAGGAAGTTATTTTCAAAAGTTCGAAGGAAGAAAATGGTAGGTGACGTCACAAATCCTAAGGAGAATCTTTAATGACTTCCCAAACTATTCAACTGTGTGGCTGCATTTTTGAGGCGATGTTATTTAAGTGTTTAATCCTGTCAGTTTTATCATTTGAGACTTATACTTGCATAATACCAGATTATGCAAATAGATTACAGACATAAGAGGGTTTATGTTGTACAAGACGACAAGCTCGGAACCTAAGGCGAGTTAGGGCTTATGCCGCGCAACATAGTTGCATAGGAGTATAAAGAATGTGTGAGGATTTATGTCGTGCTAGGCGAGCTACCTCGAAGTCCTATGAGTTGCTATTTAGACTAAGAAAGTTTAGCTGGTGTAGATTTATTTTGCTGTCTTGAAGATGTCCTGCATGTCTTCTTCATGCCGCCCATTGCGTATGCTCCAAACTTTTCGTCAAAGTAGCAGTCCTAAAGTTTAAGGTTTAAAAGGTTTTACTAATTATTTATCAAAGTTTTTGTTTTATTGTCGTTTAAGCATTATGGGGGGTAAAGTTGATTAGAGCGACACCGGTTAGGATCCCACGGTTTTCTTGTTCTGCTACTACTATTTTCTTTTGAATTTATTTAGTCTAAATGATTTTTTAAACTCATTTAAATTGGAGAGATTTCGTTAGCAACCGTGGGTTACCTCATCCGAGGGACTCCCGTAAATTCAAAAGGACGTGTTATGCTTTTTGTTTTGTTTGTTTTGTTGTTTTTGTGTTGTTTTGAAAACGTTGTTTAATTTTGAAAAAAATGTTTTGCTTTGAAAACGAAATTGCGACCAGACACGTGTGTCATATATTAAATCAAGAGTAAATTATATTGATTAAAAAATGACAATAAATAAACTGTACACGCGTACCTGTCATTTTCTTGCTATTCTTGCTGTGTAATTAACTCATAGAACATAATATAATTTGCATGAAATTTAACTAAATTACAAAAGAAGAAAGAAAACAAGCATTCTAGCGTAAAAACAAGCTTTCTAGCGTAAAAAGAAGTAACAAAATAAGTTGTAATAGTAGTTAGGAACTCCAAACAGCGATCCTAAGGCTTCTTACAACTCCAGACTGTAACTTGAAACTCCAACCAGTGGTCCTAAGGTTTCCTACAACTTCCTACAACAATTGACTACTCCAAACAGCTCTCCCATTGCAATTAACAGCTCGCAAACAACCTCCTACAGAAATTAACAGCTCCCAAACGGCTCTTCTAGCACTAAACAACAGCTAACAACTCCCCAAATAGCCATCTAAAGCAGCTTTTAAGCTTCCTATAGCACTTCTGACACTAAACAACAGTTAACAGCTCCCCAAACAGCCATCTACAGCAGCTTTTAAGCTTCCCACAGCTCTTCTAGCACGAAACAGCAGCCTACAGCTCCTCAAACAGCCATCTACACAGCTTTTAAGCTTTCCACAGTACTTCTAGCACTAATCAACAACCTACACACTTGTAAGCTTTCAATCAACACTTATACAATAATTTCTCAGCTCAAAACAACATTTTTCAGCACATCTACAGTCTTACTACAGCTCTCACAACACTGGATAACAGCTTACAACACCTCTACAGCCTTCCTACAGCACTTCGCAGCACTTCACAACCCTTATGCAACACATGTCAGCGCATATGGAGCCCTAAACAACATTCAGGGAGAGCATAAAAGAATATTAGGAAGGTTCACATATATATCCCCCAAAACCCCTCCAAAATAGTGAATAAAGTGCCCAAAACATTGAGGAATTTGAGCATAAATCATCCAAAACAGCGAATAAAGCAGTCCCAAATGATATTTTTACCTTTCTTATAATAGCAAGTAACCGGCCTATGAAATCGGCATTTAATTCAATCCTCGGAATAGCGTTTAATTAAGCATAAAAACAGTAGTTAAATCGTCTCCAAATCAACAATATACACNTAAAGCAGTCCCAAATGATATTTTTACCTTTCTTATAATAGCAAGTAACCGGCCTATGAAATCGGCATTTAAATCAATCCTTGGAATAGCGTTTAATTAAGCTTAAAACAGTAGTTAAATCGTCTCCAAATCAACAATATACATGACAAAAAGCTGCTCTTAAAACCTTCTAAATCATGATGTATCAAGCCGAAACAGCATAGAGGTTTAACCACAACAGCAAGGCTAAGAAGCCAAAAAAGCTCTTCTACCAAGCATAAATGCGCAATAGACATTGAGGGGAGCATATAATATAAATTAACAGGTCCACACCCCCCTATTTTTTTTAAAAAGCTTGCAGGTAAAGAACAACTAGAAGACAATTGTAAACATCTAAAGTCATATACTTATCCATGTAGTTACCCTCCAGGGAAAGAGTGCTTTGGGAGCAGAAATAACACCAAAAGNAGAAGACAATTGTAAACATCTAAAGTCATATACTTATCCATGTAGTTACCCTCCAGGGAAAGAGTGCTTTGGAATGCTTACCCATGAAAGCATGAGCAGAAATAACACCAAAAGAAAAAAAAAAGAAAAAAAAAAGAAAAAAAAAGTTCACATATGTATCACACAATCCCTATGTAAGCACATGAGAATTTTGTGGCATATATGTAAATCTTCCTTCATTTTATGAATCCGTAAGCTGCAAGCAATATCTATAGCATGTAATAACAAGTCAAAACTGTGCATGCCAAAAATATCAATTGTTCTTAACCATCATCACATGATGCTTTGTATCAAGAAGTAAGGCAAACTTCCAAGTGCACTTTTAAAGAAATTGGCTACATTGATTTTCCAGAAATCCACACAGAAACAAACAGGTGAAGAAATCATTACAACAACTTGCTAGACCTTAATGAAAGAATGCAAATGGGTAATTGAGACGAGGGGTTTATGGGAGAATCGAACCTTTCAGTAAGAACAATGGCTAAACAGAAAAAAAAGGAAGAAGTGCAGGAATTTTGGCTCTCTGTTCACCTCGATCTCATCACTGCTTGCTAACGACAACCGCGATTACCTGAAGATTCAGTTGGGACGATAATTGTTTCAAGCGGAATAGGGATCGAAAGGGAGAGGCGAGGTTGAGCGCGGGCGAGCAGTCAGAGGGGGGAAGCANCCATGGCTAAAAAAAAAAAAAGGAAGAAGTGCAGGAATTTTGGCTCTCTGTTCACCTCGATTTCGTCACTGCTTGCTAACGACAACCGCGATTACCTAAAGATTCAGTTGGGACGATAATTGTTTCAAGAGGAATCGGGATCGAGAGGGAGAGGCGAGGTCGAGCACGGGCGAGCAGTGCAGAGGTGGGAAGCGGAGTAGGTGCGCGGGATTTTTAGCGAGGGACAGAGGCGAGCGGGATTTGTCGGAGGGGAAAAGGCGAGCAGGTGCGCGAGATTTGTCTCGAGGGAGAGAGGTGAACAAGGCTCTTCAGCGCAACGAGGAGGAGAAGGCGAAGACTAGAGGGGGGAGCGGAATTTTTCGAGAGTCGGGAAGAGGAGTTTGTCGCACGCGAGTAGGAAGCTGGCGAGGGTGAGTGAGTGAGCGGTCTGTTTGGTCGTGAGGGAGAGAGCTCAGAATCTGTTTGTGGGGAAGGGGAGGCCGAATGAGGAGGTCCTCTGTCGCAGAGGCGAAATAGTATAGCCAAAGTTTAGAGAGAGCCATTACGTTAAACATTGGTGGGGAATTAATTAGTTTCTCTGCGTGGAGAAGACTTAATTGGAAGAGCCTAAGAGTTAATTATATCCAATTAATGTGGGATTAAATGATATATTTGAAATTCAAAATTATGTGACCTAGGGTGATTACCCCACACTCAGCCCGAATCAAACCCAAATTGAACCTGGGTTGAGCCTGGAACCCACCCCTTAATTAAAAAAATGTACATCGGTTTTCGCGCCATTTGTGCGTGGAACCATAGAAATATGGGTGTTCTTAGCTAAAATTGACGTTCCGGATGAGCATATGCGATCCGTTTCATCATCCGGGGTCGTCTGGACAAATTCGGCGACGGTCGGGCCAAAAAAAATTGTCAAATTTAATTTCGAGTTTAAGTTTTGTGATGGATCATTTTGAAAATTATTTTCAGTTTAAATGTCGGTGCAATGTGTGAATTGTGTTGTTCCTGTTGCCGAGTCATGGAGGGTTCACCTATGGCTGTCTGATCTTGTCGGAATTCATTTTTGGGCTCTCTACATGTTAGTCCTTGGTCATTGCAACTAAGAGTCGAGTGCTTGGGACTACTTATGCGAGGTATTCACAAAAATGAGTCAAGATGTGGTTCAAAGTTTTATGGGAGGTGGGTTTCATTACTAGTCCACTAGGATGGTCAATAAGGAACTCCTTAAGTTAGATCTTGGGTCCAATGAGGTCAACATTAAGTACCCGGCTAAAAATTCAATTGATAAGATATGTTGTAGTAAGAATTGCTTCTCCCTAAAAATATTTGAAAACTTGGTATGACATTATAATTGAGTGGGATACCTTAAGGAGATGCATGTTCTTCACTCAGCTATCTCATTTTGTCATGGGTATCAATACATGAGTTCACATGAATGATTCTATTTTTGTAAGAGATAGGACCCAAGATCGTAGTTAAAATATTCCTTTGCATTATCAGTTGAGGATTTGAATTTTGCATTTTAAATTGAGTTTGAATCATGTTATGAATGTTTTGAAAAAATGGAATCGTTTTATATTTCTCTTTCATTATGAATACCCTAATGATTATAATGTGATTGTCAATATATGAGAAACCATCTAACCTCACTTAGGATTTTTACCTTTCAAAATCCCTAAATATCACTGTGGATAATGACAAAATTGTGTGAGGGTTTGTACCAACTCAAATGATAACTATTTCTAGTGATTTTGATAAACTGACAAATCTTACATTATAAAATTTATGTTTTTTATTCATATCTCTTCTAATTTCTGAGTTAATCATACTAGGAATTTGATAATTCACTTCTTCTCGATAATTAATTCAAACTTCACAGCATCATGTGGACATTTCTACACATGTGTCTCAAATATATCCAATTGTCATCAATATTTTGTCAAGGTGTTGATGTAACTTAGCTCTCCTTCATGAAGGTCATGAAGCTTGGTTTTGATCTCAAACAACTCTACAATGTTTTTAGTGCTAAAATATGTTTTTCTTGCAACCTCCCAAGTTTCTTTTACAGTTTTTTTTAGCATAAAAATTTCTTTCACTTCAGTGGTCTGAGTTGGCTGCCAAGACATAACTATATGATCCTGATTCTTCTCTTNGGCGAGCGGGATTTGTCGGAGGGGAAAAGGCGAGCAGGTGCGCGAGATTTGTCTCGAGGGAGAGAGGTGAACTGGGCTCTTCAGCGCAACGAGGAGGAGAAGGTGAAGACTAGAGGGGGGAGCGGAATTTTTCGAGAGTCGGGAAGAGGAGTCTGTCGCACGCGAGTAGGAAGTTGGCGAGGGTGAGTGATTGAGCGGTCTGTTTGGTCGTGAGGGAGAGAGCTCAGAATCTGGTTGTGGGGAAGGGGAGGCCGAATGAGGAGTCCTCTGTCGCAGAGGCGAATTAGTATAGCCAAAGTTTAGAGAGAGCCGTTACGTGAAACATTGCCGGGGAATTAATTAGTTTCTCTGCGTGGAGAAGACTTAATTGGAAGAGCCTAACAGTTAATTATATCCAATTAATGTGAGATTAAATGATATAGTTGAAATTCAAAATTATGTGAGCTAGGGTGATTACCCCACACTCAGCCCGAATCGAACCCGAATTGAACCTGTGTTGAGCCTGGAACCCACCCCTTAATTAAAAAAATGTACATCGATTTTTCGCGCCATTTGTGCGCGGAACCATAGAAATATGGGTGTTCTTAGCTAAAATTGACGTTCTGGATGCGCATACGCGATCCGTTTGGTCATCCGGGGTCGTCTGGACAAGTTCGGCGACGGTCGGGCCAAAAAAATTTGTCAAATTTAATTTCGAGTTTAAGTTTTGTGACGGATCATTTTGAAAATTATTTTCAATTTAAATGTTGGTGCAATGTGTGAATTGTGTTGTACCTGTTGCCGAGTCATGGAGGGTTCACATATGGCTGTCTGATCCTGTAAGAATTCATTTTTGGGCTCTCTACATGTTAGTCCTTGGCCATTGCAACTAAGAGTCGAGTGCTTGGGACTACTCATGCGAGGTCTTCACAAAAATGAGTCAAGAAGTGGTTCGAAGTTTTATGGGAGGTGGGTTCCATTATTAGTCCACTAGGATGGTCAATAAGGAACTCCCTAAGCTAGATCTTGGGTTCAATGAGGTCAACATTAAGTACCCGGCTAAACATTCAATTGATAAGATTTGTTGTAGTAAGAATTGCTTCTCCCTAAAAATATTTGAAAACTTGGTATGACATCATAATTGAGTGGGATACCTTAAGGAGATGCATGTTCTTTCACTCAGCTATCTCATTTTGTCATGGGTATCAATACATGCGCTCACATGAATGATTCTATTTTTTTAAGAGATAGGACCCAGTATCGTAGTTAAAATACTCCTTTGCATTATCAGTTGAGGATTTGAATTTTGCATTTAAATTGAGTTTGAATCATGTTATGAATGTTTTGAAAAATTGGAATCGTATCATATTTCTCTTTCATTATAAATACCCAAATGATTATAATGTGATTGTCAATATATGAGAAACCACCTAACCCCACTTAGGATTTTTACCTTTCAAAATCCCTAAATATCACTGTGGATAATGACAAAATTGTGTGAGGGTTTGTACCAACTCAAATGATAACTATTTCTAGTGTGTTTGATAAACTGACAAATCTTACATTATAAAATTTATGTTTTTTATTGATAAACAAACGATAATACAACTTAGCAACATAATTGAAATTATGATGACTTAAGCGATAATGCCATAATAAAACTTAATTTTCGACATACTTGGACTTAACAGACTAAAAAATTTTGGGTAAATATGAATGTAAGATCATTTGTATTTTTAGAAAGTGACTTTTTTGAGCAGGTGAAAGCCTTGATGCATTTCAACATTGTCAATCACCTTCTCCGACTCGATCGCCTAAAATTCACAAGAGTTTGCAAGAAATTTAGTTATACATTTCATTTCATGAGTTGACTTATTGATTGAAATCAAATTGTAGTCCAACTGTGGAACATATAAAACAGAGAAATAAGTAATATCCTGAGAGCTCGACATCTCCTTTCTTAGCAATGTTTGAGTGTGATCCTTTTGCAAGTCTTACCGATCTAGATATAGAAGCCTGTTGATAGTTGATTAGAGTATTGATGTTTTCGATCATATGTTTAGAAGCTTCTGAATCTATGATTCATGCTCTAAATCTCTCATTACCGACAAGATGTAATAAGGATACATTACCTCGGTGTGTCATAAGTTTGGTGTTTTGCTCTAAATTACCTCCAAGGAATTGTCTCAGTACTTCAAGTTGCTCGTTGGTGAATGGTTCAACTTACCCTTGGATGGGGTTGAAACATAGCTTTTTTCTCTTGATCTTTCCTTATCCAGGTTTTTAGTTTGTAGGCTTTTTTTGAAGTTTCCGACATCTATCATTAATATGCCCAAATCTTCTTGCAACAATCACATGTGGGACAATTCTTTTTATGCTTTGAGTTATGAGAGGATGTTTTGCTCTAAATTACCTCCAAGGAATTGTCTTAGTACTTCAAGTTGCTCGTTGGTGAATGGTTCAACTTACCCTTGGATGGGGTTGAAACATTAGCTTTTTTCTCTTGATCTTTCCTTATCCAGGTTTTTAGTTTGTAGGCTTTTTTTGAAGTTTCCGACATCTATCATTAATATGCCCAATCTTCTTGCAACAATCACATGTGGGACAATTCTTTTTATGCTTTGAGTTATGAGAGGAATTATGTGTGTACAAGACCAATTTTTCAGTAATTGGTGAACCTCTATTTTCAGTTAGTATCTACTTCTTTCTGTTCTATTCGTTCCTAACTTTAGCAAAGGCTTATAGGGTAGATGGAATGGGCTTTGTTCCTATGATCCTCTCTCATATCTCATCTAATTTCTAAGTTAATCATACTAGGAATTTGATAATTCACTTCTTCTCGATAATTGATTCAAACTTCACAGCATCATGTGAATATTTCTGCACATGTGTCTCAAATATATCCAATTGTAATCAATATTTTGTCAAGGTGTTGATGTAACTTAGCTCTCCTTCACGAAGGTCATGAAGCTTGGTTTTGATCTCAAACAACTCTACAGTGTTTTTAGTGCTAAAATATGTTTTTCTTGCAACCTCCCAAGTTTCTTTTACAGTTTTTTTTAGCATAAAATTTTCTTTCACTTCGGTGGTCTGAGTTGACTGCCAAGACATAACTATATGATCCCGATTCTTCTCTGTGAGGTGGTTGGGGTCACTGATCTCAAGAAATGTGTCTTCTTTAGTGATGTTTTTTTCCTTTACCACAAAATGTATATAAATACTGATTGAGACTATTGAAGGCAGTTATGACCATTGAGTTCATGATCTATGATATTGTTATAGAGTCAAAAGTTGTTTGAACAGAATCCCTGGTGTTAGATTCAAAATTAACACCTGGATCTTCATCGCATATTTAATCATCGCCTTTGTGAATGAGATAATTCTATTTAGCGATGCATCGATTGAAAAAACTTAAAAATTAGATTAATAAAAAAAATATTTACATGATAGATTGCTAGAATTTGTATAAAAAAGTTGTGTATATGGCAAGTAATTTTACTAGGTATGTCAACAATTATCATTCAGTATTGTTCGAAGATAAAATGATACCTCNTCTCTCGCTCGCGTGTTCTTCTTCGCGTTGGAGTTCGTCTCGCGTTTCTTCGTTCTCCGGCTCGCTCTGAGATGAGGCTCGCTCCTCTGCGGCCCGTCTCGCCGCTCGCTTCTTCAACTCAACCTTGCGGGAACTGCTTCCTGCGTTCTCTGCGCTCGTCCCTCTGCGGCTCAACCTTGCGGGAACTTCCATTTCCTGCCTTCTCTGCACTTCTGTGGCTCAACCTCGTGGGAATTGCTTTGATTTCTGCGATCTCTGCCCTCGTCTGCTTTCTTCTCTAATGGTCTGTCCTAGAGGATGACTTCGGACAAATCATATGCAACTGCTCTTGTCGGTGTCCACGCCTCAGGCACACCAAAATCATCATCTTTTCTTCCTTCGTTTGAGCGGTCGGAGGGCATCAAGAAACCTGGTAGGAAGAATGAGAAGCTCGCCATCTTTTTTACAGAAGCTGAAGGTAATCAACTTGCTTCCTTCTGTCGTCTGAATTTGGTTAGGAAATTTCTATATGGACATCCCAAAATGGAGCTCATTCGCAAGGAATTTAAACTTATGCACCTTGTTGGAGAATGAAAAATTAGATTATTAGATGGGAGACACGTTCTTATTCAAAATAGCAATGAAGAAGATTACATGCGTTTATTTGTTAAAATGATAATATGGATTGATAACTGAGCAATAAAGATTCTGAAATTGTCTGCAGATTTTGACCCACAGACGGAACCACCAATCATTTAAGTTTGTATTCGTCTCCCTCGTTTGAAATTTCATTACTTCTTTCAAAAAGTTTTGTACTCTATTGCCCCTGCTTATGGAAAACCACTCAAGGCGGACATTCCTACTTTTAATTTGTCTCGTCCTTCTGAAGCCAGAATACTTGTTGAAAGAAACATCACTTCACCTGCATCTGAGGAAATCTGGTTGGGCACACAACACCAGAGATATTGGCAGAAGGTAGAGATTGAACCTTTTCCGTCGTATTGTTCGAACTGTCGTATGTTCGGACACTCCAGTTCTCAATGTCACCATCTACACCCCCAACTCAGACCAAAAAAGCAAACTGCTTTGCTAGAGGTGGTGATTCCATTTCCTCTTGATCAGACATGCAATTTGACAACTATTCAATCCCCAGTTGTAGATCCCTCGTCTTTGGAACCTCTTATTGTGAGGGAGAGGGAGTTTCTTCAGACCCCACTTGTCCTAGAACCTATCAATGATAAGACAGGTGAAAAATATTTCTACTGCTTCACAACCGCATCATCAGGTCCAGAAAGATATTAATATTACTCAGGCTCATGGGGATCAAGATGTGCAACGACCTACACCTATCTGACCACCTTTGGAAACTACTGATTATATGAGTCAATCATTGGATGAAGAATGACAAGTCTACACATCTAGGAGGAAGAAGAAGAATGAAAATCTACTTGAGCTCAGGAATCTAATGAATGATACCTTGGTTACTACGGGCAATGGTACATACCTTACTAATTTGGTAGCTGACTCACTTCTGAGAACTAGAGGGAGGAGAACTAAAGTGGGACGTCCCTAGCACTTTTGTGTCCTTTTGTGCTTTTTGGTTTTTTACCTTTTTGTATCTTTGCTTTATCTGAATTTGGTGTGTGTTGTATTGTATGAGTTGGGCTTTTTTTTAGGTCCTCTCATACAACTTTTTTGTATCTTTTTCGTATTAATATATTTTCCCTCGGGCTTTTTCTAAATTATATATATATATATATATA